>CAXKVY010005665.1:0-28336 GCA_964058915.1 Tetropium fuscum | reverse complement strand
ATAATAATAAACGCCTTTATTTAAACTGGTGGGGTGTCAGCTGATATTAATAAAAAATTGTTATAAATTAAATCAACAATTTTACTTAAAAAGTCTTTTAGAACAAGTATATAGTTGATGTGCATATTTATAAATAACAATTAATTTGTTCGAAAGATAAACAGTGGGGCAAAGAACAATTTTTAGACGCATACGAAACTATTTTTTTTCTCCAATCGAGTCCAAATAATGCAATTTTTTTATTAAACTCATTTTATGTATGTTATTCTATGTATCATCCTAGTCCATATCCGCCTTGATAGCATTGAAACTAAATTGAATATTCGAGTTTGTGAACATTTTAATATTGTGTATGATTGTTCTTCTGATATTTATCATTTCCTAGTGGGTACTCCAACCGAGGCAACAAAAGCTGTCAATACTGATATGTATATAGTGGCAATATTACCGTAAAAACATTAAATATAGGTATATTAAATATTTTAACAATATTAATTAAAATTAGAATTGACAACTGTTAAATTACTCCAACAGTAGTTTCAGTAGTGGTAGGTCGAAAACAGCTATTTAAATAACTTAAAATTATTGCGTTTTTCTCACTAGACGTGAATTTTGTCAAACGAACGCAAAGCGTATATGCACGGCTTTTTGTAAAGTTAAAATATTTGCACTTATAAGAATTAGAAAACTTTCCCTTTAAAAATGTTTAAAAAATAAAAAAAATATATTTAAAAAATAATCAATTATGAATTTATATTTCATTCAATTATTTCATATGCTTTATATTATAATCTCTGTATAGTTTTGTCGGTACCAACTTCTTTCAAACAGTTGCCGGATTGAAACCAATTGGAATCGGTTAGTTACGTTTTAGGGAACAAAAAACCTAAAAAAAAATTGTTTTGTCCAAGTGACAGGTAATTTGTAATTAGGCCTAAATCTCTGCAAATCGAATAAATTCATGTGCGAGGTTTTTTCTAGAGGTTTAATAAGTTTTATTTGAGTTAGTTGCTGACAAGTTCTTAGTATATAATATATTGAGGCTTTAGGAATGAAAATAATATAAACATTTGTAAATTTTAACACCCCGCTCAAAAAAAATAGACTTATGATTTATCACTTTTAGATAATTTTAGATATGGTCTTTCACGAATTTTTTTATCACTGGTCTTTTAAATTGCTGATGGCTTTGAATATAGTATAAAGGGTATTCCAGACATTTTCAAAACGCCGATCACAGTTCGGTGTATAAAAATATTTCACTACTTGATATAATTTTTATATTAGTACCTGTCACTAATCACCTGACACAGTTCTATATTTCGTGATAAAATTGTTGTGGTAAAGATGTATTGGAAATTGAATTGCCAACAGTGTAGGGACCAGTTTCTTAGCCGATACCATGCGGAAACGGTTGTTTACCTGTGTTTGTGTAAATTATAATAATTTATAGGTGAAAAAAATATATGTGAGTTTTTTTTATACTATCACTCCCTCCCTCACAGAAGAAATTTTGGACCAGGTAAATATTACAAGTTTAAATATTGTACTAATTAACGTAGCTTTTTGAGTGAAATTGCTCACACAAAACATAACCTTCACGGGGTAAAGCATGATGCCATGTTGCTGACTTGAAATTGATTTCGTAACTCCCTCACCAGTCACTCCCTCACAATTTTAGAATTTTTAGACTTTTTACTATGATGTAATTTACTTGTTGCAGAAATAGCACCAAAAAAGAGGAAGCCAAGCCACAAAAAAAAAGAATACGACAGAAAAAGACGAGAAGATATGAAAACTAATCCCGAAAAATTAGAAGAGATGAAAAAGAGTGTCAAAAATACAAGAGAACCCAAAAACAAGGGAAACTTTGAGCAAAGTTGGTAGCAAATATGAGTGATAGCGCACCTACAAATAAAGAAAGAATAGCGTAAAATAACAAGACCTACAAAAAATAAAAGACCTACATATTTTAAACCAAATCTTCGAAGATTATTCCCCTATTGCCTATTATTGTTGACGCAGCAATAATTCCCACAAACAAATCTATCTATCTAATCTTCAACATCGGGAAAAAAATGGGTCATAAAAGAATTAAAAAATGACGCTCAAAAATGTACACAACTATATAGAAATTAAATCTAGAACTGATCGAATCTAAGAAATCATCTGAGAAGTACAGAAAAAGATGGCAGCGTCTAAAAGAAAAGCAATTGAAAAGAAACACCATACTAAGTCCAAACTCAAAGATCAACCAGTTGTTAGGTAAAAAAAAGTTTCCCAACCAGTAACAAGGAAATTAATATTCGGTGAAATTGTTGAACGTCAGCTGCAGGAAAACTATCGTAGAGCTTCGGGTCAATTGATAAACAAAAATTCAATGCAACCATGCAGTACATGTTAAAAAGGTAGACTATTAAATGCAGCAACAAAAATTAAAATTATGAATCCTCAATCATTAAAAAATTGCTACCAGAAAATTCGTCCAAGGGGTCATTATATTTCTTCATTTCTTCCCAAGTAAAAGAAGAAATTAGAGCGTTTTTTGAACGAGATGATGTATCACAAATGACTGCGGGCAAAAAGGAATATATAACCTATAGGAAACAGAAACAAAAACGATATTTATTGGACAGTATGAAATTACTACACACGAAATTTCTTGGCTCAGTAGTTTATCGTATAAGCTACCAATCGTTCTGTAGTAGAAGTAGCACTTAAATTTCGAATATTAACAATGAAATTGAAAGTAAAAAAAATGGAAACAGTAGAACTGTTTCCAAGTTATTTGGGCAAAAGTAAACACTCTTTATCTGTTGTAATGTTTTCCAAAATGCATTGTTTTTGATTTAAGAGTTTTAACTTATGCCGAAATGGCCAAAACTTCACGACAACTTAAAAAATTCATATCCCTTCTACTGCACTTTTTTTAATGTTTAGAGTCGCAAAATGTTTGATAATACTTATGCTTAACCATACAATTTTTTTTGTAATAAAGCAACTTTTCATTTTCATCCTGAAATACGCAGGTGGCGAAGAGCTGATCCGCTACTTTTTTCAAATGACTTCAAATGTACCGAAATTCTAACTACCGAAATCTACAAACCTGCAAAGTTTCGAAACTTCCCGAGTTAATTTCAGGTAAAACCGATGGACTATAATATTACCTGACCGATGGGCTATAATATCTATCCCTAAATTAATTTTTATAGTAATTAACAAAGCAAAATGAGAAAAATTACAATTTTTGAGGCTCGACAATTTTAAAGTCAATTTCGAGAGGCCATATATTGGCTTCTGTTTACCGCAAAGAGATGATTTGTAGTTCATTTTAAGTGTTATTTAATAGAGAATAAGTCGGTATTAAGGTATTTTTAGAGTTTTTGTAACCAAAAGAGACTTCAATTCCGTAAAAGAACGACATCAATGCACATATATATAGTTATGAATGGAACTTATTATTCCCTAATAATCTTATCTAAATGATATGCGTAACTATAAAAATTAGAATCACATGCATGGAAAACACATACAGTGGTAAAGTTAAGGAACTATGCAGTTATTACAAATAGAAACACAATGTAAAATTAAAATTCAAAAGTAAACCAAACCTGCAGGGTTCACGTTGCTTGGCATACATGCAAAGGCATTATTATGCAGTTCCAACAACTGGTCATTAACAACGTCTTGAAGTTGCGTCATTTCAGTTTGTATTTCATTTATTTGGCGATCCCTAACAGCTAATACTGCAATATATTTCTCCTTTTCCATTGCACTTAACCTTAACTGGTGTTTTAACTTAGAGCATTCTTGTTCTATGGCTGCTTTAGAGTTTTTAAGTTCGTTTATTAGAGATTTCACCTCAGTTGCCGATTCGATAGATTGAGTTTCCATTTTCAAAATCAACTCATCTAGTTCTGCTTCCATCTTTCGTTTCTCCTCCTGTAAGTTTTTCATTTTGGGATTCAATATCTCAGTCTAAAAATAGTAATTACCTAGATTAGAGTATAATTATTATTGCTATACATTTTCTTTAATTAATCTCTATTACTTACTCTCTATTACACACTTACATTTTCAAACTCTAAATCTTCTACTTTTTTCTTTAGTACCGTCACAATTTCACGCTCTGCCTGTAATTGAGTTTCCAAGTTTTCTTTCTCTTTTTTCAATTGGCCACATAAAACTTCCATTTGTCTACAACTGATTTCTAACTTCATTGTACTTTCCTCCATAACTTGCTGTAATCTTTCACATTCTTCTTGAAAAGGAAGGGTTTGTGTTATTTGGTCTTTTTTTGGTGTTGTTTGGGTTTGTTGTTTGGCGACTGTAGTTTTTATCTGTAATTGTTCCTTAAAAAAAGTTAATGCAAATTATATTGGCTTCATAAATTATGCAAATAGTATACATAACTCTAAAAGTGTTGCTACTAAGTAGCTCTGATCATCGTGCTTTTATGGGTGCATGATACCTTTACCTAAGTAGGGATATATGAAGTTAATTGTAACTCGCGTGGGCAACGCCGTTGTTCTAGCACTAGCAGTAAGAAAGTTTCAGGCAATTCCTATTTTAGAGATATAAATTTGAAAATTGATATGTGCGGAATATTCTTGTATGTATATTTCAAGAATTAATATATATTTCATGGAAAACTTTTGGAAAATAGTATAGTTTTACGCAAAATAAAATTTTCAAAATTTGGAGGGTAACAAAAGGATAAATTTACAGGATTCTACAATATTTTACAAAAATTTTGTAGCAACTAATTTTTTATAATATAAATCAGTTTTTGTGCTATTTGCAAAACCGCAAAACTATAATAGGTGTAGGTACTAGTGCTCATAATTGTATCAATAAAAATTAGAGAGATGTCTCGGACATGCCCTGAGTGCGCTTTTCAATATGAAAAAATTTTACGCGCATGCACGAAAAAATCGAATAATAAAGTACATATGTGTACAACAGATAGTAACCTTGATAATGACCTGAATGTTCAAGGAACAACAGAAGATGATAACGAGCAAACAAAAATTGAAGCAGAAGAAACAGCGTGTGCGTATTTGACTGACAGTGAATGAAAAAAAATAGTAAGAAATATTACGTATTAAATAAAGATTTCAAAATTATTTCACATACCTATCATATCACACGCTCAGCGCCTATTTTGTATTTTTAAATGGTTTTATTTAGCATGACTTCATATACTTGTTTATTTGTTTCAAATATTGCGACAGCTTTTTCAAGTACTTCCCGATGAGCTAGAGACTTGATATTTGGTAGGTGTCAATACAATTGTAGGCTGACAATACAATTTGATATTTTTTTTAGTACAGAGCAATAATTTTATTTATCGAGTACCTATTATTTTTATCGAAAATTTATTATATTAACGTAATTTATTATATTAAGCACATCATAAATTTTATATCGAGCATTCATTACATTTAACAAGTGTTTATTATTTTTAACGAACATTTAGTTTCTTGTTTGTCATGCTTTTGGATAAATAAACTGGAAAATGTAACATGCATTGGGAATAAAATATCGGGTATTTAATTTGTTCCCTTTTAAAAATCTTACCGGTTTTTCGTCATGTAAAGATTTAGAACTTTTTCTAGTAGGTAATGAATCTATGGCTTGCTGCAGGTGGATTGTAGATGCAATTTCAGGAGGAACCCTCTTTAGTGCATTTTGCATATCAGTTACCATTTGTTGTATGTTGTTATCATCTGAAATAGTATATTCATTACATATATGAAATATGAGGTAACTTAATGAGGAAGTAACGCATAGAACAATAATATTTATCTGACATTTTACTCTACTTTTCGTTATCAAATTGTCCGAGCTTGAGAATATCCAATTTATTAAAAAAAATGCGATGTTTAGTTACAGTGGCAAGCAGTATACAGTCCCTATGTTTGGCCTTTGTAAAACTGACTTGAAAATATGAGGTTTAGCTTAAGTTGTGTCTATATACCTGACAAACACAATGACAACTAATCCAACACAGCTACAAATCTGTTTTACTCTACGCGATAATTATAAATACCACAAAGCAAACACTAATATTCGAACTTAAAATTACAAAATGCTAATATAAAACATAAAATAATCAAGAGAAAATAACAATGTGTCAAGTATCAACATAAGACGTCATTTGAAAGGATCAGAACACAGTAGTAAGTACTTATTGCTAGTAGGTGGACAACAGAATAACAAATAAGTCATTGTATAATACTATACTTAAATTATATTATTTACCTGGTAAAGTGACCTCTAGCTGATACTGTAACTCCTTGGCAAGGAAATGTAAAGTTCGTAATGGATCAAAATTACTAAACACAGAAACTTTGTCACTACTTTTCTGTTGCTTTAGGAGTTGGGCCCAAGGCTCCCGCGTTACTACTGTTGACCTAGACCTGTGCCTAGGATTTGTTGTTTTAACAGTAACTTGAACCAAAGAGGCATCGTCAACATACTGATAGTCATTAGCTGGTGAACTTTGGTTAGAATCTGGAAAAGGTATATTCTGTTGTTTTACATTCACCCTAGCTTTTGTAAGTTGATTTTGGTTGATCGATGTTGTAGATTGCTTTCCTGTCTTTTCTCTGCCTTTTTGTGGTGTGCCTGGATATGTCGGTGGTCTTGCAGCAGGTATACCAGTATTAGAAAGTTTCTCCTTTTGCAAAAACCTTGTTATATATTTTTCACAAGCTACTGCCTCCAGATTTATACTATTGGGATTATGGTACAGTTTGAGTCGTTGCGTCATTTTCTAAGTTTACACGTTTTAATTTATAAATATATTCATTCAAAATTATTGTTAAGCGAAATGACAAGATAGGTTAAAAGTTAGAACCACTTGTTTTTGATTTTGATGACAAGTTCAAGGTTCAAGGCACTCCATGTCATGCACAAAACCAGCGTATAGTATAGTCACAGTTTACATAGTGAGTGATAGCAGAGAACACGTTGGTTTAGTGGTCTATGGTGGTAGGTATACGCTGACAAAACACAACGATTATAGACTAAACAGGATTGCTTATCCCCATAAGCGCAACGTTAAACAAATCTCGTAGGCCCCCACCACCCTTTTGACGTCAGCGGATACGTACAGCGTAGGTTCAGTGCCTCACCGGTATTTCCCGGCGTTTGTGTAGTGTGTCATTTGTACATTAACATCGTGCCTAGAGAAGTGTTATCTGACCAAGCATCAATTTGGAATCGACCGTTGGCGCAAAATGCCGGCCGAACTTAACCGCTGACGTCAGATCTTGTCTAACAACACGTGGCCGATAAGCAATCCTGTTAGTCTATAATCCTTGGACAAAACACTCACAGGATGCCGTGCACCATGCGCGCAGTCACGCACCACGACTACAACACCCACAGACGACCATCTGTGACAACACCTTTCCGACCATGCATAATAAAATATAAGCATAGCCACCTTTACTTAGATGAAAGTGGCTATGATGTATAATGATTATTAGATTATATCATTTATATTGTGCCATGTGCACAGTGGTGTAACTATCATATATTATATTGGGAGTAATCCAGTAATCAACGCTACAGACCCAAGGACCAAGCTAGAAGAAGAACTCGCACAATTTTATATTAATGATTTGTAAATCTACGTTCATTGTATTTTCAGTAGAACTGGCAACTCTGTCGGGCTTGCGCAAATCGACAAAGGGACCTTACGCCTGATCAAGGTTACTAAAAGGAGATACTTTTAGTAACCTTGACGCCTGATCCCCAAACGAGCGTTTACGCGGACGACGTTTTATAGATTCGCCGAATTCCATGGAGGCTCTCTTCCCCATGTACTACTCTGTAGATGAGTGAATATAATCTAAAAACAACTGTTGTAGTTTGTAGTAACTGTCATAAAATTAGAAAAATCCAAAGTAAAGTACATATAAATAATTTAAATATTATGGAGTTGATGATGTGGATGATACAAAATAAAATCAACTCATCAACTAATCGGTTATGTCTTACTTAAAATACGCCGAAAAGTTAAAATATAACCAACTTTTCGGCGGAATTGGCATATTGACCTTGAACTTAAATCGCGCCCTGTGATTGGTTGGGAATATTTGTCCGCGTCTGCCAGTCCGCTAAAACGCTCGTTTGGGAATCAGGCCTTAGGGTTAGCCGATATTTTTGCTGCCGTAGCAGCGTAGCACAATAGCGAATATATCCCATACAACAATCCCATAAGTGCGCAGTTGCACACGCGCGTACCACAAATTAAAAAGTTGCTTTCTGCTTCCGATGCGCGCGCAAGCAGTCGAGTGAATTATTGAAAATTTAGTTCTCACATCTTCTGCTAATTTTTTCTATTTTTTTTCTATTATACGTGGAGTTGAGCATGTGGGAGCACTGGTCCACTATTTGAGGGATTGGGATCCGCAACTACGACGAGGAAGTTGTCCCCTTGTTCTTGAAAAACTTGGGTATAAGTTAGATCTGCTTCTTCTTCTCATCCGATTCACTACCAGTTATACTTCTTGTTTTGTAATGTTGCCAGATCCTACCGGCTGCTTATAAGTACAATCATTCTATGAATTGATAACAAATATAAGCGTAGTTAGCAGAATACAATGTTCTCAATACCAAGTATATGCTATTGTTCATATTGAATGCGTTAGTTTTATTTTTTAATACATTATATATATATATATATATATATATATATATATATATATATATATATATATATATATATATATATATATATATATATATACATATATATATATATATATATATATATATATATATATATATATATATATATATATATATATATATATATATATATATATATATATATATATATATATATATATATATATATATATATATATATCATGATTGATGTTGTATAAGAAATCAATCAAATACTAAAACGTGGTATTGGAACTTAATTTAATATGGATTACCGCTCTTTGTATTAAAAGCCATTTACCTTTTATTATTTCTCTATAGTGGGCCGTCCTCGATCGTTTCTATATCGCCGTGTGATATAAACTTTGCTATGGTTATTATAGGCTCTTGTTGTACGGTGCCGACGCCCATTGCCGTCGGCTCTTGACGTCACGTATGCTGCGCGGGTTGTTATAGCAACCCTCTACGTCACTAGTGCTGGCGCGGGATCAGTTAATGGTTCATATTTATCCCGGTTACGCTACATCCGCTCCAGAAATAGTTCAGACGATAAAATAATGCATCTCTTTTTTTCGTAAAAATTTCCGAGACAAATCATTTAGGTACCTAATTCGCATATCGCATCTTCCTTTATCCGCTATCGTTTCAAATAATATGTAAGAAATCAAACACTTATGTGCAAATAAAAATACCTAGTTAATAAAGAATATATTTAATTATTCATATACCTACCTATTTAAAATATATAAATATATTTTTTGAGTTACTATCTTGCCAACATCACAAAAAAAAATTCAAACCAATGTTGCCGTACAATTTTTAAGTGTGTGACAAATTGAGTGGTGAAAGCTAGGTGTCGCTAAACTTAATGGTTACTTCGCTAGGAATCAATTTAACAAAATTTATTTTTTGTTCAAAGTAGCCACGCAGTTCAAATTACCAATATTTTACTATACCTATAGATATATTAATAATTGCATTTCCCGTTTTCAGGTAAGTGACATACCTATTTAATGTGCAGCGAAATTCAACAATTTTATTCGGTAAGTAATATTTTTTAAGTACAAAAGGCCACTTATACCTACGGTGGAAATGATTATGTTCACATTATCTTTATGCGGATGTATCATCTGCAGTGCGTTTTAAAAATAATTACCATTACTTAAAGGTCAATAATAGTCCAATCGTCATTAGTCCAATCGTCCAATCAATGAAAAGTTGTAGAGGGAAATGGATGGAACATAATTTTTGACTTTGGGACTTAGTTATTTGGACTCGTTCAGTAAACATACTAAAAGTCCCCACTCACAGGAGGTGAGTGGGGTGCAGGGGGGTATTATAGAAAGTTCCCTTTTGCGTTTATCTCTGGGACACTATGCGTCTTAGCGATAAGGCATTCTATACTAATAAAGCTGATAAAATATGAGACAGGATTGATTCTATTATTTTTTTTCTCCCTAGCGAAACTATGCGAGCTCGGAAGATATCCCCGCCCAATACTGCCAATTATGCAATTTGTCATAATAAATGCTTAATTTTCAGCATATATGATCATCCTAAACTTCTACCAGCCGGCACAACAAACCGATAGAAACTGTTACTATACGAAACACGTGATTTTTTTAATTGTTTAGTTCATTACTATTATTATTTTGAAATTTAGTTTCCGTGGAAAAAGTAAAAATAAAACATATATCAATGTAGGAAAATACGTTATAAGACGACCAAACTTGAAATTTCATGATTCAGCTGTTTGAGTTGGGCGCTGATGATCTATCGGTCCCCTTAGGGATGAAATTTTAAACAATCCCTTATATGTAAAATAATAAAATTATATTAAAATTAAAGTTCTACCATTTACATTTACAGTTTTTGAAAATAAATCACATTTATGAGGCTACTATTCTTTTTGGTGTGTGATTATAAATATTCCCCTGTTAAAGGATAGAACATATTATGTTCTTTTAGGTCACCTGTAATTGATGAAGTAAAGTAAATCTAAAGTCTTAAAAAAATAGTAGCCTTATATATATATGTATAAAAATAACCGAAACTTTTTGTTTTTCCGTTATTTTCCGTTAAAAGTTTACCATTTTGGATAAAAATATTATCTTTCCTGCTATATTCCTAGGGGATAATTTAATACCTACCTTAATTTTTGGAATATTTAAATGCAAAAATGCATTTTATCAAAATGAATTGATCAATGATAGTTCACAAAGTTTGTAGATCCGCTCTCACGAATCGACCGCACAAAACCGCATTAAGAAAAAAAATCGGAAGTTCATTGCTTTATTTCCTCGGATAGTTCAGGAAATAAAGCAATGAACTGCTTAACTGCGTTATGATGTTGCGGATCAACATAAAACCTTCGATTCAGACTCGTGAAATTACTCCAGCACTCCGAATGATAATCAATGATTTTACTATCTTGTGGTGGCGGAACTTTGCAAGTTTTGTGCAAAAGATCATGAAACTTTCGAAAATATAAAATGATTTCTGCTTTATCAAGCATTGCATAGCCTTTAGTACCTTTGAACAATTTAATAGACTTCTTTGCCGTTTCCTCCTTTTGTCAAATGAAGCAAGTTTTTTCTACATTATCTTCTATGATTCACCAAGTTACTATCAAGGCTATGTACTTTATGTTAGTTGTCTGGGGAATACTAAATAACTTAAGCGGAAACACTGTTTCCAACATGAAACATCTTTGTTGCGTTACCTACCTAACTTTGACAGTTTAGCTTTATTAACATGTCAACACGTCAACTCGCTAAAACTATTTGTTTGCTGTCATAGCGACTAACAAGTAGGCTGGTACAATCGCGCAAAAACAAGATGTCCTGATATCTATAAATGTGTTTCCAACAAAAAAATTTCTTCTTCAACAAATAATTATTTATTTATCAATCTTCGAACGACTTAACTTGCCTGGCATTTTTAATTTAAGTATATGTACATTGTATGTCTATTAACAATAGAAATACAAAATGCCAGAGAATAAATCTCATATTTAGATTGATTATGATAACTATACGTAGATGTGAATCCAATATAAATAATTCCTTATTTATTAAAAAAAGTTTTTCGAACAGCTCAACTTGCCTGGCATTTTTTTGGTAAGTATGTATGTACCTACACGTATTTTAAATAGAAATATGAAATGCCAGACGGAAAAACGTGGAAAATTTAATATTTTTTCTGTCAACTATCCTTCGTATGGCAGTGTTTCCAATTTCCATACCATCTGCCAAATTAAAATTAGTTACAAAAGTATGTGTGATCTTTAATTTACCGTCTGGTAATTTTTCAGCGTTATTTTCACAAGAAAACCTTTCATTCTCTCGCTTGCCAAACAGAAAAAAAAACGTGGAAAATCGTACTTTTCTCTTGCAATTTAACCACCGTCCCCCATCTTTTCGGCCATTGAAAACTGTCTGGCATTTTTTATTGACGAATTATTTATCAATGTCAATCTTTTATCAAATGCCAGATAAGATCATAAAAAACAAAAAGTTTCATGTAAATGAAAATGGATTTTCCGAATTTTCGAACGGGGAGCGGGCATTAAAACTACCCTTATTTTCATCAGCTAAGTAGCAACATTCAGCCCTCAAAATACCAGACAAAAAAATAGAGAGGAGAGAGAGAGAGAGAGAGAGAGAGAGCCGAAATGTGCATCACAAGAACATTGCGAAAAATAGTTTAGTATTTAAATGCAACGTATTTGATTCAATGCGAATGAACCTCTCCAATAAATATACATAATATCTGCTAATATATTATATGTATTTCGTTACCAAATAATTAAGTGAATACAACTTTTACAATAAATTTTGCCTCATATATACACTCCCCGGCACAAAATTCCGTCACCCTAAAATTTTGCCCAATTTTGATGTTTTATAACTTTTTTATTTTTCATCTGATTTTCATAAATTTTTTTACCAGTCTGTAGATCAGTTCATTGTGTATCTTTTTAATTATTGTAATAAGTCATATTTTTCGTCCAGGCAATATTATACAGGGGTAAATCAAAGTGTTGTTTTTTGTCGTAAACTCAAAACACCCTGTGGAAAAATTGAGGCGAATAATTTTGTTTACAAACTGTTTGCTGCCATCTTAGACGTATTGTAAACATTTTGTTTTTTGATTCATCCCATTATCTCATTTCTTCTGCGAGCAGCAAAATTTTAAATGAAACGCTGTTAATTTTATCATTTTTAATTAAAAAACATCGACGTTGGCTAAATACGCGGTTATTGTGACAGAATATTTGACAGTACAGTTAATTTAGTGTGTTGTAATCATGGTAACTACAGCAGACGTAGGTAGAATTGTTGCCTTAATAGAGGATGGCCGCAATAAGAGTTATGTCTCCCGTACTCTGGGAATTGCGCGGTCTACAGTTTGTGATGTTTGGAATAGGTATCTACAGACGGGAAACTTTATTAGGCGGCAAGGCTCTGGCAGAAGGAGAATGACCACTCAAGCTGATGATCACTTTGTCATTATGAGTTCTTTAAGAGATCGAAGAGCTACTGCTGTGTATCTAAAAAATGACTTGCAAATGGTACGTCGAGTAAGTGTAAGTGAAAGAACGATACGTAGAAGATTGTTAGAAGCAGGATTGCATTCACGAAGGCCAGCAGTATGTCCAAAATTGCTTCCTCGGCATCGACAACACCGACTGAGATTTGCAAGAGCGCATGCTGACTGGACTGTAGAACAGTGGGGAAACGTACTATTCACAGATGAATCCAGGGTTTGTTTAAGGTCGCCGGATGGTCGTGAACGGGTATACAGACGTAGAAATGAAAGATATGCAGACTGCATCATATCTGAGCGACTGCAATATTACGGTGGTTCAGTCATGGTTTGGGCGGGTATTTCTACCGATGCACGTACTGACCTTGTATTTGTTGAAAATGGAGCACTAACCGCCCACCGTTACATTGAGGAAATCCTCCAAGAAATTGTTGTTCCATTTGCTCCTTTCATTGGGAACCAATTTACATTAATGCATGATAATGCTAGACCTCACGTTGCACGGGTAGTGAGCGAATATCTGGATGAGATTGGACTGGCCTGCATGTAGCCCGGATCTCAACCCAATCGAACATCTTTGGGATGTTCTTAAAAGAGCACTCCGTCGCCGTCCTGTGCAACCACTAACCTTGCAAGACTTACGGCTGGCGCTGACAGAAGAATATCAGGCTATTCCTCAAGACAGAATAAGTAATCTTATTAATTCGATGCCACGAAGAATGCAAGCTGTCATTGCTGCGAGAGGAGGACATACACGTTATTAAAATTTGTCTTTGTTAATTAATTTTGTGATATACCTAGTGGATGTTTTTGTTAATAAAAATAAGCTTGAAATCAGCGTTTCATTTAAAATTTTGCTGCTCGCAGAAGAAATGAGATAATGGGATGAATCAAAAAACAAAATGTTTACAATACGTCTAAGATGGCAGCAAACAGTTTGTAAACAAAATTATTCGCCTCAATTTTTCCACAGGGTGTTTTGAGTTTACGACAAAAAACAACACTTTGATTTACCCCTGTATAATATTGCCTGGACGAAAAATATGACTTATTACAATAATTAAAAAGACACACAATGAACTGATCTACAGACTGGTAAAAAATTTATGAAAATCAGATGAAAAATAAAAACGTTATAAAACATCAAAATTGGGCAATATTTTAGGGTGACGGAATTTTGTGCCGGGGAGTGTATATTATGAAGATACAAATAATGAATATTACACCAATAACTCTCTCAATACACTTTCAGGGTTTTTCTAAATGTTTTTAGTATAATGAACTTTTCAAGTAATGAGAACACGTTTGAAATATTTCCCGTAAATAGAAGGCTCATATAAAAGATAAACCTTTTGAAACTTTCTAATATTTTTTGCGGTCTGTTACGTGATACATCAAGCGTTGTGTGAAAAATGTCCCAACAAAAAATGAAAGGAAAGTTCCACAGTTCACGTATATTAATACAGGAAAAACATCCCTAAGTGAAACCTCATCTTGTATGAAATATAAAATAAATGTAATCTTTTTCAGGATGCTCTTTCGAGTGTCATTTATTTTGTCGTTTTGATAGAGCCATTTATATCAGTGGTCCATCCATATTCAACATCAGTATTCAAGAGAAACGACCATAAATTTCTGAATGCCTGTTGGTTGCTAGCAAGGCATGCTTCAGCCACTATTCCGAATTCACGAAACAACTTTTAGCCCCTTTAAATAAATTCGCTATTAAATATTCAAGCCATTGATGCATTTAGCTTGCCACGTTTTCTCATTAAATGCGCTTTTAAATTATCGTTGCAGTTTAACTTTCCAATTTCATTAAAATAGAGTTGGTACCTATAGTTCTATGGGACTATGTGTCAGTGGCGGCTCGTATCCTTTACACTTGGGTAGGCGACAGTCAAGGGGTAAAAATAGGGAAAATTTTAAATTGTTGAAGGTCAGACGCTTAAAATGAAAAGTTAAAATTTTGTTCTGCTGAATATTTTTCTTAAAAAATAGTTCCTTTACACACCCACAATAATTTTAATTATCCTTACATATTACATATGATTTTTTAATTTTTTATTTGAGTTCCAATATCTTATAATAGTATCAATATCTAATGACTTTTTTGGAGTAGCTATATCAAATAATACTACCCTGTTAAGGATAAACGTCGTTACTGAATATTTACTGAAATTTGAGATTTTTACACATATTACTTCAGATCGAGCTTATGCATCTGCCTGTTAGGCTCAAAGTCGTAATTGCCAGAGAAACAACCAAAGACATTTTTACATTATATTTTTCAGATATCGCAAATACAATGTTAGCCACATGCCATATTGTAATAAAAAATGTCCAAACTAAAATGTATGAAGGCTCTGTGTCGTATCTACACTGCATATATGTCAAATTCCTTTTAACACTTTGCACATATGGCATAAATTATTAACATGAAAGTAAATACGACAAATCTACTAAAGAATGTATGTGGCGCGATTTCTAACGTGTGAGTCACAAATGTGAACCACCTAACCTCAAAATAGTCAAGTGCCTGGTTCTTGTGTTGTTATTGACCTTCATCGGTGATTTATAATGTTTAAAAGTACATTAATGTGGTTATTATAGGTAGTATATTATTCCTTAATACTTAACGACAGTAATAGATAATAGTAATAGTATTTCTATTAATCTATGTTATGAACATTTGTCGTAACTAACAAAACACCCATTCAAAATCTGAAAATGTTAAAAATAAGTATATATAACAATTATAATCAGTATTTCCTCAATTTTTCAAAACTTCTAAATATGCATAAGTAGGTGAACAGGATTATCCACTTTTTAAATACTACTTAAATTTATTAAATAAAAGATAGATACCTATGAAAATGAAAATAAATTTAAACAAGGTAGGTAAAGTACTACTTATCCATAAATAAAAATATTTAGATATACTCAAACTGATCCGTTCATAGACGAAGGCGGTCGAATGTATCGCCTACGACGAAGGCTATGTTACATAATTCTCCCACACGACCACGCGAGAAATAGCCAGGCGATGGACTAGAGTGCCTGATCTGACTTGTGAATGTTAGTATTGTGAGTAAGCTAATCGGTGTACATTGCCGTATGCGTATTGATAATACCGATACAGTCATTTTTATTACTAGCAAGTAGAAACGATGGTTAAGTAATATGTAGGTATAATAGGAGAAATTATTTCTGTAATTATTAATTATTGTTATGGTTTTGACGAGCGAAGGACGAACGAATTTTTAAGGGTACACGGCGCTTACCTTGCCTACCGCGGCGAGCCGCCACTGAAACTTATATCGGCGCGTGTGATTTGGCCTATGCTCTGGCATCGGTATCCGATACTTTATCCGGTTTTCGGGACATGTTATTAATGAGTACGTGCTCGTTAGTTTAGTTAGATGTTTGTTGGTTAACATAAGCGTAAGCAGACGTATAAGCCAGGGCTAAAAAGCATCGGTACAATAATCTTAATTCTAAGTTAGTAGCGTTTAGTAGTTAGAGTGTGGGATTTTTTCTGTTGTTGTATGCTTCTTTTAGTGGTTTTTTATTGTTGTCGTCTTTGATGTTCTGTTTTATATTTTGGTTATTATTTTGATTCTTTTTTCTTTTATTTTTAGGTTTACTGCTTTTCTGTTTTACTGTTTTTTAATATTTACAATTTTTTTATTTTTTCAACTACATTCAATTAGTGGCGGGGGTCAGGGATGTATACAATTTAATGATGTTCTCTTGGATATCTAAACACTGCCATCATGGCTTTTCTGTTGGTGGGATTTTTATGTGAATTTAATTTGTTAATGAAGTTATTGTATGGCATATGGCATGTGGTAATGTTGTGTAAGTCTATAATGGTTAGGGGTAAATTAGAAGTTCTGTGTTTTAAACTTATATAAAACTAGTAGCCGCATATGTATTTTCGTGGGCTGGAAATGAATAAAGCACGCGACCAATTGCATCTGTTAGTACTTGTAATATTGAATATTGCCACTCCGGCTCTTGGCCGGCTCAGACACAAGTCGTCACTGAACCCTCTTAAAGAGTGAAATATTCAAATGACTGTATCTCGGTAACCATTTGAGATAGCAACATTTGAGATCGCGAAATTGTTTGTATTTAAGAGGTGGTTAAAAAGGTGGTTTCATGCAGTAGGTATATCCACAACGCAATATATACGCAACGCTTAAAGTTTGTGCCTCCACTATCTAGGTTGCAATGTATATAAAATACGTTACATGTGGCATATCTTACGATCGGATACTTAGTTTTGCTAGTTCTATTTTTAAGACCATAATGCATTGCATTTTACTAAATTTAGCTCTAAAAGCTATTGGACGGGTTCGCGTGATAGTTTCTATAAATTGCATGAGCATTAACGTCTTTAAGCAAACCCTTATGCGACACACTTTCCTAATACCAATAGTAGCTATTTACACTCTTAGATAATTAAACCGGGTGTCAACAGAAACTTTGAGCACTGAACTTTGTTACTTTTTGTGATACTTAGCTGAAATCTGAGGTGAATTATAGGGTATGATGAAGCAACTTTTTAATTGCCCACTAATTGCACATTAATTGGCACTATTGCTAATTTTCTTATTATAACTACTACAAATTCGGTTAAATTAGCGAATTAGTGTGGTTTCTTAGGCTGATTATTATGATGACTATGATGATTATGATTATTATGATGATTATTTGGATGATTATTATGATGACTATGATTTCTTAGGATGATTATTATGATGATGTTAAATTAGCGAATTAGTGTGGTTTCTTAGGCTGATTATTATGATGCTGATTATTATGATGATGATTATTATGATTATTATGATGATTATTATGAGGCTGATTATTATGAAAACAATTAATTAAAGCATTGAGCACATATATGATGTCCGACAGAAATTTGTTTTTTATTCATGGATTGCCCTAATGGAGTTAAGATATAAACAATATTTGTCATTAAAGACATAATGCCCAAATCTTGAAAGATGGTGGTTACGTCACTAATTTATTTTTAATCTACAACATACGCTGTTCGGGTGTTCTTCGTTAAAAAATAATAAAACGAGAGAGACAACAAAAAGAAGTCCATATATGTGACTGTTAATATATCCGACTAACGTTGTTGTAAGCTGCTGTATGAAAAAGAAAGAGAGGGCACGATTTCGTACATCGTAACCTTAGCGAGAATAATATCGATCAACTGATCGATTTCTTTTGATTGGCGTCGTAGGCCGTACCTGCAGTAGCCTTGCACCGTTTCAAAACTCTGACATAATTTGGTTATCTTTCAGTTGAATTCACTTTTTCTCCACTTTCAGTGCACTTATGGGCACCCGTACTAGGTATTCATTTTTCAGACGGTAAACATCCCATTGCTTAAACCATGCTCAGTCTCCTGTCTCTAGTCTTCATGATTTTAACATTCAAATTATAGGTTATGTAATATGCTTACGTTTCTCATCGGAGAACGCGTAAAGTTTTATACATCCGGACGAGTTGTTTGAACACACATTTGACTAGTGCAATACTGATTTGATTCGTATGGTTTATGACTATAACGTAGGTAACCACCAACAATCAAGATTTGGAGAGTAATTAGTATTAAAGCAGACACTTACATTTCAATGCAGTATGTCCTTACTTATCGCAGGCGGCCGTGTACCGCATTAAACGGTCTTACGTTTAGTAATAGACCGAGAGCTGGCTACACAAAAAAACTTGTTATCGCTAACATGGCTGATTGATAAAATTATTATAAGATATATATTTTATAATTATGTAAATAGCTTTTTATGTTGTTGAGAAACACGGAAACTTATTGGCAGACAGTTAGCTAGTGGCAAAAGTGCCGGCAGACAGAATGAAAGGGGCGTAAAATAAAAAAAAATCATCACATACATGCATGCCGAGTGATTGAATGTTGTATTTATATTGAAAATGCCATATTATGCAAAATGGCAGACAAAAAAATTGAAAAAAATCAGTTAAAATTGCGGCAGACGGTTAGCAAAAGCGCGCTGTTGCTCAAGCGCATGCTCAGTGAACGTTCCCCGCGTTTTCAATTTGAGAATAAATAATTGAATATAAATATTTTTTTATAACTTAAATATTATGTCTATACTTTTATTGACCACTAAGGTTGCTGCTATAAAGTATTTCGTCTATTATAAAATATCGATTCGAACGATATTTTAACAGGTTTTACGAAATCGTACCTTCACATTCTGATCTGCCCAACATCAAACTAATGAAATGACGTCACAATTTTACGGTAGCCACTTGAAATCAACGTCTCTTTTGGACAGAGTTTAAAACGCACATTATTTGCCTGTTGTTTTTTTAGCAACACTAGCTTATATTTCTGCCGATATTCTCATAACAATTTAATAAGTAAATTTAAAAAAAATCATCTATTGTAAAATACATACAAAATACATACTTACATACATTACGTATACGGTCCTATGTCGAACATTTTATTTAATTATCGATTTTATTCAAACGAAACTTGGATGACCTGTTTTACGTGCTTATAGGCAATTATATGCAGTTTCAACTGACGCAACATAATAGCATGTTATTATCAGCTGTATATTATACTTTTCGCTGTTCACTGTCTATAGAATAATTACAAGCATTAAATTTGCTTTCCGTGTTACAAAACTGGCGAAGGTGCCAGTGACATAAATGAACCATCCGAATACCCTTTTTCAGAAACTCGATTATTAATGTCTTGTAGTTGGAGAATTAAATTAAAGTTATGACAAATCGTTTCTTTATAACATCTGGTGCATTTCAAATTATTATTGTGTTTGCTAGGGAAATAACGATATGTAGCGTCCGCTACATATCGTTATTTCGGCCATGTCATGGCCGTAAAAGTTTTCCGGCTTGTTAGTGCTCATTTCAGGTGTCGGTTCATAGTTCCCCAGGCAGATCTTGGGTATGTATTTTTAATAAATCCCCTTTGCATACTATTCTCACTATTGATCTATTTTATCTCATGATTTTATTTACATCAGAATTAAGTTCATATATAATTGTTAACTTTAATACAGCAGAGATATATTTTATCACCATCAGAAACACCCACTAGTTTTATATAATACAATACAATATAATGTAGGAACCAACTCTCTAATATCTTTAGGAACTTCAGACTAACAGTGGGATCACCTTCGGAAATTTTATAGTGAGATACAATGGTGTACAAATATCTTTCAGCTCCCCAAAGAATCTGTCAAAAGTCCCAAAGATTCCTGTGTATGCATAACTTTTTTGGCTTTATAACACGTAATGCCTAGGGATAAAAATATTTTCGGATGCTATTGTATTGTCTGTATTGCCACTGCCAGTACGTAATGACAATTTAGGGTTGATGTGGATGCTTATTTCAGAAAACCATCCAGTGGCGGAATGAAATAAAAAACCGAAAAGCACCAACTTAAATTAATCGCCTGGTGTAATCATTTTGGTCGATTCATATTATGTAAATAATACGAAAAATCGGAAATAGAAAATCTGACATTTCAAGAGAAATAAAATGAAAATATAATTTGCTTACTCAAGTAAGCAATTTTCATAATTCCTAAGTCCGTATTTCGTAATTTCCTTTTTGTAAGTTGCAAGCGATTAATTTAGAGGTGGTACTTTTCCGTTTGTAATTTTATTCCTTAACAAATAGCAATGTTACTATGCTGTTTTCGCTTGATATACAAACTAGAGCAAAAATTGTGCGGCATTTTACAAAGAAAATCTTTTTATTTAGTGTAAAGTTGTATACCGCCACAATTTCTTGTGAATAGAACTAGGGTCTCCAGTCCGCGGTTACCATATCGATCGATATCCCTCTTCAACTCATATAAATCCCATTTCCCTTCTGGCTTACTTAGAAGACACCTGCATGAACAACCCGGCGATTTACTGGCTTTACTGCTCAGTGGCGTATCATCATGCAAAACCAAGGTGAAGTGACTTCAAAAGATGTCTTATTATGTCAGATTCATATATGTGCAAAACTTTTAGTTTTGAATGTATTTAAAATATATTTAAAAAATATTGCATGCTGCGTGTACAACTTAGTACTCAATTTAGCCAATAACAATTTAAAATAAAAGAAAGAAGCAATTTAAAATAAAAGGAAGAATTTAGAATAAAAGGAAGAAGAAAGGGGCGCCTTCTGGCAAGGGGCCCCTTGCCAGAATGGAACGTGGTTAGGTACCTATAGATATAGATACCTATATGCGGGCGCCACCACCCTATAGATGTCTTTCAGGCGATACCCACAGATGAAACGTTTGCTCGGAAAAAATAAAAATAAATACACTTGCAGTTCGCATCCATTTGCAATTTTGTTTTTGATATATTATAAATTAAATTCAGTGAACATTATTGTTTTTTATTTTATTTCCTATATTATGAAAATGTGCGTACAGTGCGCGCGCCACTGAGTACAGCAGTACATTAGTTTGCATATCATACGAAAGCAATATACCTAGATGGTTTTCTGAAATAAGAATCAATTTCATGCTTTTACGACTCGAACGCTGCGGTTTCTCAGTATTACGTCAAATGACCTCTGGAATTTACATTTCGTGTCGCGAAGGTTACATCCAGTATGATAAAGCACACTCAGTATAATAAATTAATTTGGCCGTTTTCTATTAATCTGAATTTCTATCCTCGATTGATAAAAATGGGAAATCGAATATAGTTTTTCTCCGACTTCTTTTTATTAAATTCCAGTAAAATAGATTTAAAAATGAAAATTCTAAGTTCCAGTTTAATTCAACATACATCAATGTTAAAGAAACATTTATAAAATTTAAATAATTATAGGCAATAATAATGAGCAACAATAATATCGAGTGCGACAAACCAAAATTACCAAAAGATCTACATCTTCCTCAATAACTGTTTTATTTACGCGTGAAGATACCAGAGCTGTTTTAACGATTACAGCGTCAGCATCATCTCGCGCCTGTTTAACCACAAACTTGTTAACTTCGAACTTGACAGACAACATTGAACTTAATCTATTCTTGTTGTTACTGTTGAAAAGAATTTTTTCTTGGCTTACTTTGACATTCATCATCTCGTTGAACTTCAAGTATTGTATATTATCCTTAAAATAATTATGAGTACATGAAGTACACTTCATAGCCGTAGGATCGATGGGAATGATGATATTGACATAAAACCGAAAAATAGTACTTTTTTGGGCCGTTTTTCCGCTGCCAAAAGTATTGCATACACCAGAATCATTGGGACTTTTTACAGATTGTTTAGGGATCTGAAACGTACGTATATATAAATTTATATCTCACTTCTAAGTTTTTCCTAAGCTGATCACATTTTTCGTCTAAAATTCCTGTAATATTAGTATTGTCCATTGCAAATCAAATGGGTGGTCTATATTGAGAAATTGACCTATTCCTGTATGGCATAACTAATATTTAAAACTTACAATGTAGCGCATACTGAACCTATGTAAAGCTAGTTAGTACAGGTGTTTACATACGATTATAAAATAACTAAAAGAAAGATCTGGAAATATTCTTTGGGATGTAGAAAGAAGAGCACAGAAACCTCCGAGCTTGTGTAAATAAAAAAATAGTATATTACCAATATTGGTACGACAGATATATAAAAAATATGTAACAATTATTAGCAGTTGTGATGCACAAGAAACTGACTTGGGAAATTGATTGGAAAATTGGGAAATATCTAGTTACATATTGTGGCATATGCGAGGATAAAAAAGCAACTAAAAATTCATGTGCATGAGCAGAAATGCAATATCGCTCCACGGCAGTGCAGCAAGCAGGTGCCGATGTGTTAACGCTTTAACGCGCTGCCTGGTAAATTAACAGTTTCGCTCCCGTTTCAATCATCAATCAAGGCAATATATAATTAGGCCAGAACGCAGCCTATGACCGTATACCCTGTTACAGAAAACCGATAATTCAACCCTACAAACTTAACATACGAGTAGGGTGTACACTACTTTATGAGCAACAACACAGGCAAACACATAGGTGGGGGGGGGGGGGGCCTGGGGCTCGGACCGGCCCCTCCATTTTTTCCCCGAATATGTAAACTCATTGTCCATAAATCATCAATTCTAATTCATAATAATCATAATTAATAAATATCCTGAACATACATACAGTAAGATGTAAGATTCAACTCTCAGTCTGTTTGAACTCGCATTGGTTAAATCACAATCATGAAAAAAATATCAAAAATCAAAAAAGTCATATGTGGTAACAAATTATGCGGTATTTCACGCTGGAAAATAATATAATAATGGTTCTTGAAAGTAAGATCTTTACATATATTAAGAAAAGATAAGGTTATAGGTTAAAAAATGAGGTTAAATGATCATCATTACTTATAAAACTTACTGGATTTGTGTAAAACGGCTTCGGAAAGTGGCCTAGCAATATGTTCCTGTATTAATACTAGGAATTCAACGCAACACAGGCTCAAGGGAACACAGAAAAGTTGAAATAGAAAATGGCCTCGTGGCAACAAAATCAATCGCTTATTTTATTTCGGATTAAGTTATTTAATCCGATCTACAGTTGAATATGTGCGGGTTAACAAACCACAATAACACATAACAGTGATTTTCCTAATAAATCCCACACTATGGAAATAAAAACGTATTTATTTTATAAGAAAGCACTTTAATAAACTCGAAATATAAGTAGCATCACTACACTCTAAAGTCACTAGAAGCTGTTTGCTGCACGGGGTGATGATGAAAAATGACTCTGAAAGTCACGTGGTGTATAGGACTCTGAAGTCAGTAAAATAACGTACAAACTGTTCTCCATTTAGTCGTCTGTACAGGCGGGCTTTTAATTTATTTTACAAACAAAGAATATTTATTCTGTTTCCAAAACTTTTGTATAAGTGCACTGAAATAATACGTACTGTTTTACGAAATTAATTAAGTATGGCTTCATGAATATTAATATAGCCGTAATGTTTTCCGGGAACATTCATTAAATTACAATTCTAGAGAAAAATAGGAGCAGAATTTAAGAACGGCAAAACAACACTGGAGATACAGCTTTTTAAATTGTAAAAATAATTAATATTTCAACAAAAACATTAATTAAGTCACAGAATATGAATAAGTTGACGATCTAAGAAAATTGTCCTCAGTTTGGGAAAAGGAAAATTAATAGGCTACTACGGAGTCGACGTAATTATAGTTCAGAGCTAGCAATTATTTTCCATTTTTATTGAATTTATCCGAGGAGAAGCAGCGCCCAGCAAAAATGATAATATAAGGGGTAAGATGAATAATGAGCGCCAGCGTGAGCCTTAATGAATAGACTGAGGCAGCAAAGGATCAGACTTAAAAAGTTTGCAGGAGGTAGAGGAAGCTGTGATATTGATAAATAATTGAACCGTTTAGTATCTACATAATTTATGAGAAATAATGTCATGTACGGTCAGCTCGTGAAATCTTGCACAACATTTTATATTTGATATCCATCTACAACCAATGGCCATTTAAAATAAAAATTTATATTGATTTAAAAGTTAAACTAATCTCTTTTCTTGCAACAATTAAAAATTTAACACTAATTGCTTAATACAATCATTTTGCAAATTATCCCTAAGATATTCATATTATAAAATATAAATTTTTTAGAGTATAAAGCCATTTCAATTTAAAAATACTAGTAAGTAATATTTTTGTCAGGCGTTATATGAGATACCGCATAATAAATATAAATTTATGGAAACTTTTCTACAAGTATTTGCGTGTGTTTCCCATGTGAGCTTTTTTGTCAAGGTAGACTCTCAATAATGTTACCCCATTACTAAAACGAAAGTTATTATTTTCCATATTTTTTAAGTGACAATTTAATTTATATAAAAAAATACATGTGCCACAGCGTCACATTGTCACTTTGACAGTGACAAATTCATTAGTGTTTTTTCACTTATTCATTTATAAATAAACTTTGCAATTTCTTATTCATTATATAAATTCTAAACTGTCTCTTTTAGCAATTTGACTCGAAAAACTATCAACCTAGAAACTAATCGTTGACAGTTTTTCTCGTCTAATTACTAGGCGATAGTTTCTCATTAAACAATCCAAATTTATCTGGTAAAATACAAACCTCTAGTGCAATTATAAGTGAAAACCACATTTTCTGTTATGGAATCGTTTTGTATTAACTGATTTGCTATGAACCAGTCTTGTACCATACTTCGTGTGGAATTTATTTCAGTTATTAAATCCTTGACATATTTAAATAATTTTGTTAGTGCTGATGATATAAGTAAATAAAATAAAGTTTGCATCCAAGGCAATACTTGGTAGATCATTTACATAGATTAAGAAAGTTAACCAAACTGTCTTCATTAAATCAAGATAATTACAATATGATAGGACACATCGTACGTGTACAGGGTACATATAACGTATACATAGAACGTGTGGATAATTAAAATGCAAGTGTGGCGGAACTAAATGAGAAGGTATATACACAGTGCTTTTAGAAACTTTTATATTTCAGCGACTAAATTAATCATTTAAAGGTTTAAACTTCACCTACAATTAATATCTTTAATCTTATAATTAAACGCCATTTATTTATCAACGAAGCCAGCGAATTTATCAATTGGATTTTGTTTTTTTTTGTTATCTCAAAGGATGGTTAAAAGCATAAATAGAAGCGAGTCGTTACTGCGGTGGTTTTAAAAACTTCCATCCATAATTCAGTGTCTTTAAACAGATTAATTTGAAAAAACGCGCTCATTCCATTAGAAAATTAACTCGGCGTAGCGTATTGATTTTGTAATTAAGATATTTATTCAGTTAGAGCCCAAATAAATAAAAAAATATCTCGTAAATAAAAGATGGTGTCATTTATATTCTTCCTCTCCATTGCTTGAAAATCTCCATCTAGATGAAAATTTTCAAATTTCGTTAGAGCAAAAATATTGTGATTTTATAATAATAGCGAATAGGTACATTTAGTGAATATTACTATATTTAAATAATTTCTTCTGTCTTAAGTGTGTATAGTTATTTGCGTAGATATATTTTATTTTTTATTTACATCGTAAATTAAACTTCTATTATTACAATTCTGCAGCACAGGTTCTTTGTTTGTAAAAATAGGGTTTATATTCATTTATTTTTGTGTGCTTTATTTTCAGCATCTGTAGCTGATAAAAGCTCTGACACCTATCACAGCTGGATGAGTTCGTCAAGCTCGGACTCGTCCGCACAGTAATTTCAGATAACCTTAATTTTCTCCAAAGCACTCTTGATTTAATTAATATTATCCAGTTTTCACCAGCTTTTTATATTAACTTGGAAATGGACTGCTTACTTCATAATTTATATCCTACTTGTAAGTTGAGTTGCATAATCCGAAATTAAGTGCTTTTTTACATAGGTAGTATGATTGTTATTCGTGTTAATGCTCATTGTATTCAGTCAATTAGATTCATGCATCTGATTAGAATTTCATGCTGTATTGAATAATATATTATGTTAACATTGTGTACATCAATTTGTATTATTAGTTATAATGTTAATATTTATTAATAATGACTATTTAAATGAAAAAGCAAATAAAAACATGCGAAAAAAATTCTCATTCTATAAACATGAGAGAAAAACTCAAAAATATTTGCATTACTTTTCTATATCTGTCGAGGTGAAGGTGGCATTTGTATTAGCAACATATTGCTCTTTAGGGATGCCCACATTAATTCTAAGGGGTTTAAGTCGGGGTGGTACGGTGGTAATTTCAGAGCCTTGTGATCTTCTATTTGCAAAATTTTATCGAATTCATACGTTTTATATGTAGATTTATGCATTTTTGTAATATTATATATTTCGACTTTTAACATATTATTCACAAATTAATTCTCAAGAACTAATACACTATTTGTGGCAAATTAGGTATGTATGGCGTTTGTAACCACTTCTTATAATTAACATAATTCATGTCATCATGAAAGTGGCCATATTTAGTTTTTCCATAAAACCATTTCCCCCTCCAGTACTAATAGTTGTCCTTTTGATATGGGTTTTCGTAGTTCTTAATCACTATCAATAGACTAAGCATGCTGATGGGCGTGCGACGGATGAATATACGTTTCATCCATATAAATGTTACTGTGAAACATCGAAATCTGGTAAAAGTCGAGATACACCAGTGAATGTCAACATTCTCTAAGTTGCTTGGCGTATATCCGAAATATCCGTGAAATATCATTATTTCTAACTCACATCGGTGAATGTCGACATTCAGCATGTACACATGATGTATGTTGAAAAGAAGCATTTTTTTAACAACGGAATACGAAAATAAAACTGTAGGTAATATTTATTTATTAAAACGAGATGGGAAAAGTTTTCCAATAAACTTAAGGAAATTGTGGAACTTAAAACAAACAGTGGAACATTGCAAATCATGAAACACAACTAAAATAATGTCAATATAATAAACATACACATACATTTTAATTTTTATACTGAAATTTAAAAAAGCAAGAAAATGTATGACATTCTTATTTATTGCAACAACCTAAACTACCATGATACTTCGAATTGCACAAAAGGCCTTTGCTTTTACAGCTGTATTTAGCCGTCGATAACTTCCTTTTGCAAATGCAACATGCATGACCACTTTTTGAATTAGCACAAGCCGCTTCTTTTAGCGACATTTCTTGAATCGAAACCTCATCCATGGAAAGAAACTTTTCTTTACAAATTACGAACTGATTACGGGTAAAAAGCTGTTTCAAGGTACCATTTTTGTTTGCTAATTTATAAAAACCTGAATCCTCTATTACATCAACAACCGCTAATACATTTCGAGGGTCTGTACGACCACGGTCGACATCAGGGACTTGAATTCTTACGGTATCACCAATTTGGGCCGGAGGAAACTTTTTTTTTCACGTTCGTAACATTTTTGTTGCTTGAAGTAAAAGATTCTCTTATCTATTGTTGTTCAGCCAGTAGGTACTTGAGATGAAGACGTGCTAGGTTGCGGATCAGTCAATGCTTGAGATGAAGACGTGC
>CAXKVY010005664.1:0-21870 GCA_964058915.1 Tetropium fuscum | reverse complement strand
CAACTATCTAACTATCACGTTTCATGAGATACAGCCTGGTGACAGAGGGACAGACAGCGGGGTCTTAGTAATAAGGTGCCGTTTTACCCTTTGAATCCTAAAAAATATCCCCTTAAAGATTGGGCATAATATGCTACCAATCATAAAAATCATGTTCCCAATAACATCATGAAGATCACTCATCTCTCAAGAGGAATATTGTTCTTGAAATTCAGGTTGCACCAATAAATTATCACAGAGATTTAATTACCCTCTTTTTGTTACGTGCTGTTTTTGCAAGAAAGTCAAGCAAGAAACTACCGTTGCAAAGTGAAACATGTTTTTATTAAATAAAAACAAAAACATTAAAAACTAAACATAAAAGTAGGTACTAAAAATATAAAAGTATTGTATGATTTAATAAAATATTTTTTGTTAGTACATCGTCACTTGTTTTTAGGTATCTTCACAGGCACTGCTGTAATTTTCCGAGACAACATCTACGAGAGCCTTGACATTTGGTTAACTCTGCTTGTAGTAAGGATTCATAGAATCTGCAGTGGTCTCTGTTTCTTATTATCAGCTTAAATGGAAATTGGTTGGGATACGTTCGCGATTTGGTGGCAGAAGATCATCACAAAGAGGCGTTTTATTTCGGATGATAGATTGATAAGTATCTTTTATTTCTAAAGAAATATGTCGTGGTTACACCCGGTACATTCTTAGAGACTTGTGTTGTAGTTCCAGAATCTTAAATGAAAAAATTATCTGTGGATAACTTAAAGTTATTATATTGCTGGAAATAAATGATCAGGGCTTCTGTCGGCATGTTTGAATGATTATATCCCAGTCAGTGTTCAGGAATATTTTTGCTGTCTACTGCTTTCCATTTGAAAATAACTAAAAAATCGTTGTCATTAGGTAGGTCAGAAGTTGCCGCGGATGGAAAAAATATAACTACCTAAATGAGGCAAATAGTTTTCGACAATGTACCAGAATATATAGAAATTATATGTCATAAAGTAGTATTAGTTTGATATGGAACATCCATCACTTAATAACACCAAGGTCCGGGAGGAGAACATCAAGGATTTTTGTGAAATAATAACCAGGTTACTTAGTATTTCAAAAATTATGTTTGAATACTACGTCTTTGAAAACTCTAACCAAATTTAGAAATTAGGACGTTGTATTCAAAACTTATCCATTTAAATTAAACTTAGTTAAAGTATAAATTGCTTATTTACAGAAATAAACTCTTAATAATGGAGCAAATGAAGGGGCGCATTATATTATTAAACTTTATATTTCGACGGATATTGCAGAAGAAACCTATCTTAACTGTCAGAGCCTCGGGATTAATTGAAGGAAAATACGCTTCATTAGTATTTCGGCGCTCTGTAAATATTTCCTTAATATTACTGTAATTATATTTTACCTTTATGCTTTATATAAAGTTTAATAATTTAAATAGCAGCTCAATTTACTGAGATATCCTATTATATATATATATATATATATATATATATATATATATATATATATATATATATATATATATACATATATATATATATATATATATATATATATATATATATATATATATATATATATATATATATATATATATATATATATATATATATATATATATATATATATATATATATATATATATATATATATATATATATATATATATATATATATATATATTGGCTTTTAAGTTTTTTGCTATTCATTTGCGAGAAGAAATCTTGGGTTTATAGCAATTCATTACATAGAGAAATATGCAAATAGATGAATAATAAGGAAGACACACTTACCAGTTGCATATCTGGACATATACATGGAAACGAACCACTTACATACCTCATACAATATACAATACTAATATACATACCTCAGAACTTTTTGCTGATCATCTACTAAAAAATAATGTCTTATGATACACCAGGTTTTAGTGGTTTATAAAAACTTTCTTTATCATCAGGTGCTATAACTATCAATAACACTAAGACATCATTGTGCTCTGCTAACTCGAATACATTAAGAAAGGAACAATCTGCAGCCGATTGCACAATTAAACGATCAGGGAGCTACACTTGCTGCCTGACCACTCAATATTATTTTTGGCCAGTTTTTTGCAGAGGAGATTAATTATTAACCTATTTTAATTTTTGCTACTTCCTAATAATTTCTCTTCATTTGTATTTAGAGGCATGTTTTCTTCTAATAAATAATCATTCGATGTATTACCTATATATCTACAATTTCCCTGGGAGGCTCTAGTTCTATTATTATTATATCCATCAAATACAACTTTAATATTAGTGTCCTAGTTATTACATTAATAATGTACTGTTGACAAAAAATATCAGAAAACTTTTAATTTTTTCCCATTTTAATCTATACCACAATCAATAACATAGAAACAAATTAGTAACATCGTTAACATTCATTTCACATTGTACAAAAATATATAGTGTTGATTTGGTAGTTTTCGTCATTCCAGCGTTGTCAAAGAGTTAAGGAGGATAGACGCCGTGAAGGAGTCGATGTTGATTATTTGAACTGCAACTCGTTTCTCCTGGTCTGACTGCTGCAATGTTAACGAGTAATTTGAATACGAACTGCTTAAGTTTTCCTCATTAACTTATATTCTCTTCACTTTTGAATCACAATATTTCTTGTACACTGAAGTTTTGTTTTTAAAACACTGAATATCGAAGAAATAATTATTTAAAAAAGCATCCTTGGCTGGATTCTCACCATTTAAAAAGAAGTTAAATAAATCCGCTGTAATACATTCTTGAGTATCCCAACAGTAGAGAATTTCTGAAGAAATACATAGGTTGTCATGGCAACGTTAAGAAATGCTCCCATTTAATTGGTTAACATATATTGGCGTGACATTTTCGGTATAAATTTTTGTGAAATTTTCACTTAGAATGTAAATTTCGCTGAAACTTTGCTACTTACAAATTTACAAAATATTGTTAAATTATTGGTGTTAATGAGAGGGAAATTGTCCTTGAAGCCCTTTTTCATTTTCATATTTTAATGCCTAGGCTTTTAGTACATTATTCAATTACCCAATTGTTGTGCGTGTTCAGTCAGAACATATTTCCGTAATTCACAAAATTGTGGTTTTCCACAAACACTAAACCACTGAACACTATGATTGCAAGATGATGATTCAAGCTAATTTTAGTCATCTTCTTATGATGCCAATTTAATTCGCGAAACGTGGTACAGTATTCGATGTTTTGGTGTTTGTGTAAAACCATGTCAGTGTTAGTTTTACATCAAAAGTTCCAACCGTCTGCAGCTAAATTATGGCTAGAATGAGGGGTAGAAATATTAATCATTTTACAAAAATATGTCTGTTTGTGTTGGAGGGATATGAGTGTCAGAGGATCAAAATATCCCTACAATACCGGTTTGTGGTTTAAAGTTAATAATATTTCGATATGAATCGATAGTGAAGTACTGAGGAATACCTAAATAATCCTTGCTTTTTATAAGGAGGCATACTAGGTTGCTAAAAATAGTTAAATTTTTAATACCCTGTTGAGATATACTAATTGGGTAACCTTTCTCTATTGAATTAACTGACAACACGCATTGCGAATTCACAAAGGGGATTGCTGTTAATACGCATAATTGCTTTTATTGTTCTAAGCGTTGGTTAGGAATCCAGTTAAATCCACAAAACATTAGATTGTAGAAATTCAGACATAGGGAGCCGTACTTAACAGATAACAGACATAATTATATCTATAGTTGTAATTCGATATACCACCTATGACTAGTATCTGCGGCAAATGAGTATTGCAGGTTAGTAGAATTTGACGCGGTTTGATCAGGGAGTGTAATTTTAATAGAGGTCTGTCATATCTCTAAATTAATTATTATTGAAACAGTACTCTGATGTGACAGCAGTTATCCATATGAATTCGATTGCTAGATTCCAATTCGTATGTTCATTTTCGATTAAAATTGTATTTGCATGGGAAATAAAAGAAACAAAACATTTTTGGTTAACTGGAAAAACAACTACAGACCGCACATTATTTTGTGTCGCGACTAGTATACACTGAACAGTTTTAATTTTCATTTACCCTTCTGTTGCCAATTATTCGACGAAACAAAAAGTTTTTCAGTAGCGATTCCGCCCTGGTAAAATGAACAAATACATTTTAGCTCGGTTAAATTTAATTGTTTGAGGAAAGCTGCAAAGGTCTTAATAAGCACATATTTATATAATAGCTGTATTAAATATAAAAGCTGGGTTAAATGCACCAATTAAAAGATACAATTTAGTTACTTTATATAATTTGCTTACTTATACAAATATTAAAGTACAAACTATTAATATCATAAAGTTACAAAGATTAGTAGGTATGGATCCTATGTAGGTATGAATAGTGTGAGTTACCGTGCTAGTTAAAGTTTGGCCTTTGCTCAAAAGTCTTTATTGGGGGGACTAGGAATAAAGATAGGATGAAGGACCGGGGATCCCTTTTGAAAAACCTCCCCAAAACCACCCGCAATTTTTTTTTAGTTTTTGCCAATTTTCTCAGGAACTATTAGGTACTTTTTCGGAAAAATATCAAGAGCTCTAATTTAAAAAGTATAAAATTTCCTATCGATAGGTGTATAATATGTTATTTTTAATGAAAAATAAATCCTAAAATAGCCCCAAAACTATTGCAAAAATGCATGAGCTCTATAATTTCCTGCTTTAATTAAAATTTTCAATTGTGAACAGGTGAAACGTTGTTGAAACATATTTACGTATTGAACCGTCAATACCCCATACAGTCTGTGAGACAGCAAAAAGATGAAATTGAAATAAAAAATATGGAAAAAAAAACAAAAAAATATAAAACTACAATACTAAAAACAAGATTAAACATACCTATATATTTCCTAATTTAAAAAAACATTTTTAACAAGTGACACACAACATTTTTATCAACACACAACATTGTGAGTTCAATAAATAAATCTTGATTTGATTATTAGGTATATTGTAAATTTTTTGGTATATTTTTCATTATTCTGTATTTTATATTTATCTAATCTAACTCATATATTAATATAAGACGCCTAGGTCTGATATTATTATATAAGTTAGATAAGATAAACATAAAATATAGAATAATCAAAAATATACCAAAGAATTTACAATATAATAATAAAATCAAGATATTGAATACACATTTGCATAAGGAAAATACAGGGAATCTTCTTTTTTTTACAACTGTATACTTTAAGAGAACCCTTCTTACAGTTACATTTGGTCAAGTCCTCGCAATCTTTGCTTACCTGTGGGATTGATATCCACTTTGGGATACGTTTGCCCTGGGGAGATTTCACCCAGCCAAAAGTAGAGGGATCTGGAGCATGAATCTTTGGCAGAAACCCATATGCTCTCTTGATACAGAGCCCTTGTGCGGTGTAGCAGTAGGGCATCCTGCGTGGGCGGTAGGGTCTGCGTTATATCACTTTTCTAAGCTGGTTCAAACTTTTCGAATCACCGCCCTAAATTTTAACAAAAAATGTTCATAGTTCACTGAACAAGTGAGAGTTTATTAGAATAGTTGTAAATGGCTTATTCAAAATCTCACACATTGAGGATATTGGAGATGAGGAGTATCTCCAATAGTAATGCGGTCCTTTTTTGATCTTTTTTTTCCGTTACATAATAAGGTATATTGAACTAATCTGTTGCAAATATTTGATATGGTACATTTATCGGTAATTTTATCGGTATCCACGTTTTTTACGAGAACTGTTTCAGTAAATTTCTTAACAGCAACAAGAGCCCGGGGCAAGCTTGTAACGGTACATTTACGCCACTCCGCCAATGGCATGATCTATGATCTATGACGAAATATGGTTTGAAGGTCAGATATGCATGTCCGTCTCGTAATGGTCACTGCTGTAGGATGGCGCTGCAGGGTCTAAATGGTGTAAAAATCAAGTCAGTTCGAATATCTTTCAGGCGGTTTTTTTTGGGTTTTTCTTGAACGAATAAAAACGACTGGCATAGAAAAGAGATTTGGGTCGTGTGTGAAATTATATAGCATGAATATACGTGGTGAGATTTTTCGAGGGTTAAGTGTTTGTGCCGGTGCATGTATTTTTATGAGTTGAAACACATCCTTTTAAATAAGGGGAGAGGGGAGCAATAGTCCGGACATATTTTGGACGTTCCAGTTTTGGCGTGTATGATTTCTCTTTCGGAGACGCGCTTCATAGGTCCTGGAATTCCAAGCCGACTCAGATATATCACCTCCTTCACATCACGATAGGTGCATCTTCGTTTCACATTGCTTATAGCTATATCGCTATACCCAGCCACCATATTGGGGTGCAATCGAGCGGAAAGTTAGGAACAGAAACCCTCTATTCATCGAGGTAACTATTATATGCTAATATTTTTATTTAAAATTATTTATAGTTTAATCATTCTATTTGAAATTTGTTATATATATATATATATATATATATATATATATATATATATATATATATATATATATATATATATATATATATATATATATATATATATATATATATATATATATGTGTGTGTGTGTGTGTGTGTGTGTGTACAATGTAGATATATAAACACTTTTTTTTTGAGAGGTACTTACACCTTTTTCTGCCATTTTAGGGATTTTCTTCTTGGGAATTTTTTTCTTGGTTCACATGAGAACTGGTCTGGTTCAGTAATCCATGGCTGCTATAAGGGCCTCGTTACTTGCCTGCTGTGGGGACTGTTTCCTGTACCAAGTTGGTCGCATGCCGTAGCTGCCGCACGCTGCGTCGTTGCTACTAGCCACTGGGTTACTGCTGACCAGCTGTTGTTTGCATGTTCATATTGTTCATAATTTTTTTTCAGTAATTCACACTCAAATATTATTAGTTATATGTTTTTGTAATTTTCATTTTAACATTTCCTTTGCAAATTTTTAGTATCATAATGTTTCACAATAGTGCATAATGATAGAGAGAGCACGTGATTTTTTTGTTTTTCTCAGTGATATAAATATAATTAGTCATTTTTGCCGCCTTGGATAGCTACATGATTCCTTTTTTTTAAGTATTGTACCGCTTGTAAGTATTTTTTTTAGGCATTGGCATTGGCATTGACCATTGCAGCGTCAAATTTTTTATGAGCATTATACTTAAATATTTAGGTTCTACCACCTACAATTGTATGCCGCGCGTGTATGCACGTTCGGTACATTCCTATTTTTTTAGGGTTATTTTCTTTTGAGTTTATGCTACTTTTTATGTACGCTTTTTATTTTTTTGTATTTTATGTAGTGAACCTGTATCTGCAATAGTTGTATGTACAGTTAAAACAAAAAAAGGTTTTGGTATCATTCATATTTATACTGGATGAAAGGTACTTTACCTGATTTTTTAAAATGCGATAAACTTACCTGGGTTATTCTTGGTTTAACTTGCTAGCAATGTAGTGGTAGCGTAAAACAAGTGGCGCTCAGAAAATTATATCCCACTTTTTCTCCACTGCAGCTGGCAGGCCGCTGCCTCCACAATTTTTAAGGGTACGTGATTGTAGCAGCCGATTGGTGTGAATCGGACCATCATATATAGTATTATTTGGCACACTACAAGCTTCAGGAAAAGCAAAAAGAACTAAAGTAGTAAACAACCACAAAAAATAATGGTAGAAAAATACATATATTGATGATCATCCTAGCACAATTTCCGGAAGAAGAATAAACCCAGAAGAAATTCCAAAAAACGTTGAAAATATTGCCGACATTCGCATTTTTTTTAATTTTTCGTATCCCTGCATCTTTGTTTTAACTTTTAAACCATAATAATTTTTTTTCCAGAAGTGGAGAAATAACATATAGAGCTGTAGTAGCCTTTTGCCTATTATTATGCCTCATATCAATTATTATCAGATTACGTGACGAAATTGACAGAGCCTAGCAAAAAATGACAAAAACAAATAACTTTAGGTGTAATTATATTTTCACATAACAGTTAATTTTGTGATAACATTACGAGATTTGAATATCAGAATGATTATTTGAAATATTTATATTACTCGGTTTACTCGATAACTTGGTTTTAACTAACTTAAATCATAATAAAAAATCATACTTTGCACGATATTACTACTTTAGAATATATTTTGAAAAATGAGAATTTAATATATAAGGCATATGATATTTTGAAATTTATGTATTTTGAAAAATTACGCCTGACCCAAATATAAATTAAATAGGAAATGGTTTTCATGCAGACATCGATGTTAACAATATTTACATAACTTGTACATTAAATAAACTTTTCGATTTAATCCGGCTGCTCGAGCCGGATTAAATTTCAGTGTAGTGAGAAATTTTAAAATATCCAACAATTGCTAATTCAGTAAATTTCGTCCGTTTAAACTGTGTTGTTTTCTGGCTAATTTAAACCGTTGTTGTTTGCGATTTAATTAACAGATAGCAAAACATCGCAGGCTCTTTCACCTTTTAATCCGATTTCCTTATATAAAGAACTTTAATTGTAATAAACTGATTGTTTGATAACTATCGTACAATTTGATAAATTAAACTACTAACAAGATTTACATCTGCATAGATAAGTTTATAGGTCAGTCATATTAGACATTGAATCCGGAAACTACTCAGTATAAGCTGCAATCGTGATAAATAAGTCTACATAATTTTTGTTCCTATTACGTGGCGTGGTTGATATCTACTCTCATGAGTGAGTTTAATATTGATCTATTATGGTTCCATCGAAATAATAGGTAATTCACATTTTTTAGGGCTCAGAGATGGAATTAAAAAAAAATTCTTCCTAGTGGATGCCTACGTTACAAAATGAACGTATTATCCAAATCGGAAGTTTGTACGTGCAGCGGTTTGAACTAGACTTTTATGATCGTCAAGGTCGAAATTAAAAATATACCGTTGCATGTCTGTTTATTGTTTTGGAGGAAAAAAGCTCACATTTTGTGGGAAGTTTTATACCCTCGAGTTGACGTTTCCCTTCTTAGTAGATATCTACGTTATAAAAGAAATCTATATTATAATATTTATATTATATAAATCTTAAGTTTAATTTTTCGAGATCAGTTTATTGAGCTGGGTATTGATGTTCATTGTCAGTAAGAGTTTAATGTCAGTAAGTGATTTGACACGAAAATAAAATAGAAAAAAAGCTCCATTTCACGTGTTTTTTTGCCTTTTATATACTTTTGAATTAATAATTTTTTTTCAGAAAAACATGTTTCGAGTTAACACTTTTCATTACTAGTTTAGCACGAACTCCTCCAGTCCCCGAATCGGAGCTTTGCGGTATCCCTCGAGCACGGAATTAGTATTAGTAGTATTAGTTGAGAGTTTGAAGTGTGCGGTTGGGTTCGTTTAAATTTTAGAGAGCATTGCGGAACAGGAGTCCGCTGCCAGTAGTAGACGTTTCACATGTAAAACCAGTAGAAAATGTATGTGCCTCGAATATTTGACCATTATGAAATATGTTCTGAAGTGACAGCGCCTCATATTTGTTAATTGCTTCAAATTGTAAAGATAAAGTGCTTAAAATTTTAAAGATAGGCTCTAGTAAACTTTAAAAAAACAAGATTGTTAAGATCAGCGGTGGTAATGGTGCGTCGGCATTTAGCACGTGTTCAAATAGTAAGTGCTGTGAACATAATTGAGGATGGTCTTCCGCAAGTTGATATTGCACGTCATTTTGACGTCTCTCGGAGCGTGATTTTGCGATTGTGTCATCGATATGAACAATTCGGTGATGTCGCTGAAAGACGATGGAAATCGTCAACCTGCAACTACGGCTCGACAGGATCGACATGTGATAGAATTAGCTCGCCGAAATGTGCATTAAACTGCATTCGAACTCTGTATGGCCTCGGCAAACACCCATAATATTAATGTGTGTGACCAAACCTTTAGAAATAGACTACATGATGCTGACCTGCACGCCAGACGTCCATTGAGGGTTCCCACGTTGCGTCGTGGAAATTTATGCTTAAAGTGGGCACAATAACATGTGCCTGGGGTTCAAAAGAATGGAGTTCTGTGTTATTCACAGATGAATCTAGGTTTTGTTTCCACCCTGATTCAAGAAGGAAGAGCGAGAATCTGGAGAGGACGCGGTCAACAAGAGAGACTCAGACATGTACAGGGTGTTCATCAAAGGCACTTTCAATCATTATCAATATATTGACAGTATCTCAAAACTTGTTGTCATTTCATTTGCCACTGCTGCATACCCTGAATTGAGTTACATATAGGATAATGCTACGCCACATACTGCCGAAACAGTAAAATATTGGTTCTATAATGATATTACTCTTTTACCATGTCACAGCACAGTCGCTAGACCTTAATCCCATAGAGCACGTATGGTATATGCTCCAGCGATGGATTGCTCCTCAATCGCTTATAAAACTTTTTGTTTTCATTGCCATGTTTTACATTCATTATGTTAAGAATTTCAATTACATTAGTGCACTTTTTAGCTTTTGTGTAATTATTTCATCAAAGAGAAAACATATTACACTGAAAATAAGATGCATTCATTGTTGACTAATTAGGTATCATAACTACTGTATGTGGTTTTTTAAATCCAATTACAAGTTCATATATGAGGAAAAAACTTTGTGTTCCTTAGACAGTGTTGGAACCAAAGTCCCAATGATTCTCGCGAAATTCCGAATACTATGAGTTCTACGCTCAAGAAAAGACCTTATGAGGTTTTGAATCTGTATTATTTTTGCTCGGGGTAAGGAGATAGATAGATCAATGCTATTGAATGTAAAATCCAAGTATTTACATTCGTTGCTGGGAAGCAAGTTACTTTTATCTGGGTTCAATAAAAAACCTAATGATAATAATAGGGATATTACTGCCTGAATAGCAGTTTTACAATTACTAACAGAATCTACTATTAAAAAATCGTCTAAATAGTTGATAACTAGATGTCCCTCTGATCTAATACGATGTGTTACGGGTTTCAACAGTTTCGTAAAGACAAATGGGGCCGTAGATAGGCCAAAATGTAAACAACAAAACTAATAAATAACCATCGAAATTAACCATTGAAATTAAATCACAGATATTTTGTGAATGACCTGTGAACAGGAATAAAAAAATAGGCGTCCTTTAGGTCAAGTGATGCCATGTAGCAATTGGGCACTATCATATTTTTAACCGTTCTGTAATCATGGAGCTTGAAGTGTGGTGCCGTAAGAAAGGTATTTAATTTTTTCAGCTTCAAGACAAATCTAAACGATTTGTCTGGCTTTGGGTACTAAAAAGTAGGAAGAGATAAATTGACCATTTTTAGGTTTACACTTCCTTACAGCCCTTCTTCAGACGACTTATAGCCTTTTTATATTCGATATGTTCTGCACTCGTCAATTTTCTGTTAACACACAGTGTGAATAGGGTGTGAATAGGAGACACAGTGTGAATAGGGTTAGAATCAAAGGGGATTTTATAACCACGCACGGTTTGTAAAATGAAACTATCATGCGTAATAACATTCAAGATGGCTGAGAAGTATTGTAGCCTGCCTGTATATCTTTTACTGCTGAATTTTACCTCTAATAGTGCGTTCTAGGTTCAATTTGGCCTTATTTAATTTGGCGTGGGATGCTTTCCATTTCCGGATAGATCACTTCCGAAAAGCTCACCTCCAATTGAGCTGTCTTGAGAACATCTTTATTCAGTTTTGGGTAAACATTGTGTTTTCTATGATTAGACACTTGAAAGTGAGCGTTGGAAATAAATTTGACACAATCTACCAGTCCTTTTATAATATCTCGATTACTTTGGTCTAAATACTCAAGCTTAAGCATTGAATTGAGAGTTACGCCCAACTGAGGCTGCATCCCAAATCATCTTGAAAGTGGCACAAGAACTGGTCTTTTTATTGTCTTGTAGAAGCATTAATGGCGGAAGTACGGGATTGAGTTTCGGGGCAATCATAGCAGGACAGTTTTTTGGGATAACCCAGGTTTTCCTTAGCCTCTCATTGTCTTCGGAGTCGACGCCGTGTCTTAAATAATGTGACTAACGGGAAGCTAATTCAGAGTTAAGTTGGTCTAGTCGCTTGGTCTGTTGTTGGGTCTGGACCCAACACAGCAGAGTATTGTAAATGGGGCGGTGCGGCAATCGTCGTCTCATCTTGGAAGGTTGGGATGACATCGATACACTCGATCGGAGAGGTTGGCTGATCAGAGTCACTGTTGAAGGTAACATATCGACGCCGACGCCGAGGGGGGCCCACCTCATATTCGCCTGTCAACAAGAATTTACATGTAGTGATAAGGCTTCACTATGGGTACTTTATGCCAATACAGGCAAATAAACACTACCATGCATGAACCGTCCGTTGGGTGTGTAGCCCATACGGAAAAATATTAGTTATACAAGTAACCTACCTTAAGGTATGTAGCCTACGCGGTGGCCCCTGTATTAAAAATAGTTCAATAGATTATTTTACTGCTGGCTGTATAGCCCATACAGCTATGGGATAAAAGTTAATTTTCCCAAAACCCAAACGCACTGTATATAGTGTAATGAAGTAGAAATAATTACCACCTCATTACGTTAAATTCAATTTTATTTTATTCTCTCCATTAATATGCCTCGTAAAATTTCGATTCTTTTTAGGTAAATATTGGTAATAAATTGTACATTCAGTTCTGCCTATAACCAGGTCATAAACAAACCCCTTCTGGGTACCCCGCCGCCGTCAGTAGTTTTTCCAGTATCAATAATCCTCGTAACCGTCACCTCAAGGCACCGAAATATCGGACAACGCCACATGCGCTGCACTCCCGACGATATCAGTAGGTAGGGAGATCACGCGTCAACGCGAAAAAACCGTCCAAAATCATATAAAAGCAGCTCCACAGCACTGTAAAGTCAGTTATCATTATTCGCTAACCAAGCATTCTGCACCCTTCGGGTCGTCGCATTTTGCATCCTCCGCCTCCGCTAACCCAAAAGCATTCTGCACCCTTCGGGGCGTCGCATTTTGCATCCTCCGCCTCCGCTATCCAAAAAGCATTCTGCACCCTTCGGGTCGTCGCATTTTGCATCCTCCGCCTCCGCTATCCAAAAAGCATTCTGCACCCTTCGGGTCGTCGCATTTTGCATCCTCCGCCTCCGCTATCCAAAAAGCATTCTGCACCCGTCCGGTCGTCGCATTTTGCATCCTCCGCCTTCGCTGCCGCTTTCGTTGCTGTTATTCTGTAATCTGACAAGTTGCGACTTCCCGTGATTGCCGGTACCGATCCCCGTCACGAAAGAAAAGTAAGTGTACTTTATTAACAAGCGCTAAGGAAATCCAGTCTCCGAACTCGTAGTTAAATACATGTGGAAATCGTGTGGGTTTACCCAAGAGGCTGTAGTTCGGGTCGTAGCATCCTGCACCCTTCGGGTTGTCGCATTTTGCATCCACCCTTCTGCTGAGCATTTTGCATGCAGCAGGGACTCCACAGGCTACCTGGGTCACGCACGCAATTTTCACTATTCGGTCTTCGGCATTAATGTTAGATACACGTGGAAACCGTGTGGGTTCACTCAATAGGCTGTAGTTCGGGTCGTAGCATCCTGCACCCTTCGGGTTGTCGCATTTTGCATCCACCCTTCTGCTGAGTATTTTGCATGCAGCAGGGACTCCACAGGCTACCTGGGTCACGCACGCAATTTTCACTATTCGGTCTTCGGCATTAATGTTAGATACACGTGGAAACCGTGTGGGTTCACTCAATAGGCTGTAGTTCGGGTCGTAGCATCCTGCACCCTTCGGGTTGTCGCATTTTGCATCCACCCTTCTGCTGAGCATTTTGCATGCAGCAGGGACTCTACAGGCTACCTGAGTCACGCAAGCAACTTCCGACAAAACTAGTCCGCGTACATCATATCCGCGAAAGTTTGGATTTCCTACACGCTGCACGCTTTACTGTAGTATTATTGCTTCCTCTGCTTACTAAAGTAGTACCATTTATTTTCACTCGCCGCCCCTTTGTTATCCCGCTTTAAGCCTTTATTCGTAACGCTTTTCATCCCCATGACGTAACTCGCTATAGGCAGACTGAATACCCTCTGTATATATGTAAATACCGGTGTGACCGAAATAATAAATCCTGTAAATAAAATCTGTTGTAATCATAAACCGGTGTTCTTCTTGAAGATAGGGTAATACAAGGCCTATCGGTGTATCACGTGACCTGGCTTCCGCTCTTCTCCACAAAAGTTATCCGGGGCCCCTACAGATACTGCCTGTAGGGAAAAGTGGTCTGTCTGCACTCTAAACAGACAGTGGCGCTCGAAATAAAACCTCCGCACCGAAGCTAAGAGCGTCACAATAGTATCCACCGATTTTCTACTGGGTATGTAACCTATTCAGAATAAAGGTACGCTAGGTCAGGTCATCTGAAGATACTTCTTCTAACAATATTTCCAATTTAGCAAATTTCTTCTTAATTTTGCTAAGGCTGTCGAAGGAAAATTGTCGTTTTCTTGACGTTTGAGAACTCATTTTCACTAACACTAAACCTGATACCTGTCGCACTAAAAAGCATAATGGCCCGACTTCGATAGGCTGGTGAGTCTTGAATCATATCTATTATTTCTTTAAACTAGTGATATCTGTTACATCATAAAGCATTTGCAAATTGCATTGTGCAGGACCGGACTGGGAAGTATAATGACATTAGCTAAAAGAGACCGTTAACGTTGCTTTGCTCTCAGCACAGTTTCCTGTTCAGTAATCCTGTTCCTAGCCAGATTGTTGTGTTCACTAATAATAGCCTCGCCATTCGTGAAGCTTGAGTCAAGCTTCACGATATAAGGAATATTTCACTTTTTTTTTCATGATATGAGGAATATTGCAATACATTTAGGATTATTTTATATGAAACTACTTTTATCTGATTGATATTAATATATATCTTCATTTATTGTCTAGTCTAAAGCCTCCTTCAACATTTCAATTATTTTAGCAATTAATATAACCATTGAATAAAGTTTACAGTATAGCTATTATTGATGCATTATGTAATTTAAACCGTATTTAAATAAAACAATTAATATTATAATTTTCCCGGAAAATGTTCCCAAATAATAAATAATGGAATACGGTTGACCGCCGTTTATCTTTTAATTAACTACACTTACAAGCAAATCATGAATATATTAATTATAAATTAATAATGGTCATAAAATAATTATTCAACATTTTTAAAAATAATTTAGTTAACAATAACAATGTACACAAAACCAAATGTTATGGAAAATCTGGGATACAAGCTCCAATTGCTTCAAAATATACTACATATTAAATTTCAGAACCGTAATAAATTATTGGAAATTGATATTTTAATATATATTATTTAATATATATAATTGGCTAATATACAATGGCTGACAGGGAATCATTCTCATCCAGCTTTATAAAAGTTCTTATGGACATTCGCGACCGCAGGCGTTGACGGTATTTTAAAACAAATTTCACAAATTATATTTTAACTACGAGCATTCCCCACATATCGCTCTGAATTAATAGTAAATTCGAATTATTTTGAGAGAATATAACCGTTAAAAGTGTCGATTGTGATGTCAACGGAATTTAGACCGATCCCCGAGAGCACATGAACGTGGTCTCTTGGCTTTGGTATTGGGAATTTTTTGTAATTAAGGAGGATTTCACATCTTTCACAACATTATCAGTTGTTAAATTGAACAATTCATCACAAAGGCATGCGCCTGCAATCCCCGATATTAGGACGCCCTATAAAGAAGCAAAATTTAATATGGTGACCAAAATGTGGACGGCTTCATTTTATTTGCTATGTTTGGGAAAGTAGAAAAGAACACTTTTAATCCTAATATAACAATATACCTGTACTCTTTTCCCAATTTTCGAGCTTTCCTTTACATTCCTTGAAATTGACGGAATTTGTAGTTCTTGCAGGGCCAGTTTTTAAAATTATATCAATTCTGTAACAAAATTATTTTACGTTTCAAGATTCACTGTCACTTTGCTTTTAAATTTGAATTCACAAAGCTCACAAAAAAGTTACGCTTGAAGTAAAATCTGTATTGTAAAGTAGTTGCTTACCTTCCAAATATGGGAAAATTTCACGAAATTAACAATAATTCAATTCACAATTAATTTTTTACTATATTCATCATATTTCTGTCAAGATACGAAAGTATATTTTTTAATATGAAAATTAGTCAGATGAATTAAGTAAATTAATATATTTTATCACGATGTAGAAAATCTGTAAAAATAATATAATTCCCAAACTTTCCTGTTTGCGCGTAAATGATACTGAAAATAATATTAGACGACCGATTTCAAATAGTCGAGATACTGACGAGAGCAAGGGTAACGGGTCCATAATTCATAATAAATGAGATGCTGCCAGATTTATGAACTGAATTTATTTTTCCTTCTCTTCAACAGAAAACTTTCAACTTTGAACGATCCATAAAGGAGGGACTTCATGTTTGAGTAAATGCACGAGCAATGTTGGGTACTGATATAATACTAGTAGTTAAAAATAATGGGAAGATATGGCTTCCGAAATATCTCTAAAACTAATATTAAACAATACACAAACTAGTTATTGTTAAAATAAATAATATATTCTTATTTTTATTTGTCGTCATATATACGCACCACATATACAGGGTGTTTCTAAATTATACAGGGTGTTTCTAAATTGTTGCGAAATATTTTAAGATTTAAATTTTCAGCAAAAATTAATGAGGCTCCATAATTTTTTTTCCCAAAATGCCTTCCCCAAAGCTAATTTTTTATTTATTTTCTCCACTAGGGATCAATTTAGAGGAATGATATTTGCAGACAACTTGCACTATTAAAATGACACATTGTGACAATTTTTGTAATCCTGAGATGTTATTACAAGGGGGTAAAAAACGAACGTCTGTAACATTACCAAGTAGTACTTAATGATAATACTTAGAATTATATAAAAAATAGAGAAAAATTTCCAATGGATTATCGTTTACTCAAAAACTATCAAAAAGGTATGTGAATTTTTGTATTTCTTAATATTCATATTTAATGGGTTTAAATAATTTTTATTGTTAAAGTGTCTGAATCGCTCAGAGCCCGCGGAAGTCACATCATCGTTTTTAGCCCTATTTTCACCTCTAAATTAAAATTATAAATATTGATGGTAGAGTTCTGAGGACTTTTTTTTTAGGAAATTTCCTGTTCTTCAAGATTCTAAAAATCTAATGCTATTACCATACAGATTTGGCATTGGTGTGAGAAACATATCAATTTGTAGTAGCTTCATATATATAAATACTAGAAATAATGTACAGGCTCATCAAGAGTCTAGTACAAAGAAGATTCAAACATAATTTGATTTATCATAAACAGAGTATCAAGAGGTTTATAAGGTTTTTGGAATGCCATCTATTGAATTGTTTGCATGCCAAATGCATGAAATATATTACTTGGAAGCCTTTTGCGAGGAGGAGTGGAAATCTTGCATAAGACCGTCGGGAGTGTCGGATTCTTACCGACTAAAACCACTCCTCCTCCATCTCGCTCTGCTCACTGGTACCGCGTTAGCATGACTTCGGTGAGCGAGCCGTCCTTAACCCCTTCCGGCGTTGTTTCTGTCTTCCTTTTCTTTCTTATCTATAATGTCCCTAATCGTTCTGTATACGCGCTCCACTGTTTCTTCGCTTGTTACAAGATCATATCTTACATTTTCCTCGGTAAATAGTGCACCTGTATTTTCCGTGTATCTTCTTCTAGCGTCGTTCCATCTTGGGCATATAAATAGAGTGTGCTCCACGTCATCAACGTCTCCACAGTACTTGCAACTGGCCGTGTTCGCCCTATGCCGGTCATACAGGTACTTTCTAAAGCAACCTTGGCCAGAGAGGGCTTGCGTCAGGAAATAGTCTACTTCTCCATGGGGGCCGATCGATCCACGTCTGTATATTAGGTATTAGTCGATGGGTCCACCTCCCGTGTATTGCTACATCCCATTCGCCTTGCCATCGTCTCAGTAGATTTCTCCTCGCTGTCCCTCCATCTGTCCCGGTGTACTTTTCGCGGCGTTCTGTTATCATCAGCTTGATAGGCGGGACTCCTGCTATCACCCCTGCCGCTTCCGTTGAGATAGTCCTGTATGCCGAACATATTCTAATGTTGACCTTACGTTGCAGACTCGCTAGCTTTCTACAGTTTTTCTGGTTGTTCGTTACTGAGTGCCAGACGGGAGATACTTATAGTACTTGGGAGTGAATCACGCTAGCCAGCAATCTTCTCTTCAACAAAATCGTTTGCATATAATAATAAACGAGGGATCACAATGTATTTTGGTGTTCCCAGGTTGGAGTGCTCAACCTTGGTACCCGACTCATAGATTGTTAGTTCAAGGACCGTTGATTTTAAAAATTATAGACTTGCTTTTATGCCCTTTTAGGGACAGTCATCCCTTATGGAAGAGGCTTATGCTGCGGAGATTGGCCTCTTTATCAGGAGCTCTTTTCTTGGGAGAGAATTCCCAGAAGCTGATTTGAATGCCATAAAAGCTTCATTGTTGATAAACACATAAAAAAGTTAGTTCTCCTTATAACAGTGGTGGTTGTTTTGTACTCGTCAACATTGGGACACATATATGTTTGACTTAGTTTGACTTAGTTTGACATATATGTTTGACTTAGATTATTACCTATTCAAATAATGAACATGAAGCTGGTAAATCATTCTCTACCTTAAACACTCATGAGTCTCAATTGAGATGAATAGGAGTGCCGCTGGATGGACCTAAAAGTAGAATTTTTGCTACATTTTATAATCGACTTCTTTATGAAAATTCCACTACATTTGCTAAATATATCCTATGTCAGATTTCTAATCAAACCTAATCATATATAGGTGCGTATCGTTCTTATCTTTCTCTTCAGAATGGAATCTGTTTTTGGAATCCTAGGAATTGTTTTATTTTAAAAATCTACAAGTAGTTATTGAAATTCGAGAACGGCAAGACAACTTATAATTAAATGGTCTAATGACTGACCTTAAGGACATTTGAACCGTATTTTATGCGTATTGCCTTTCAAAGAATTACAAACTCACCCATTGGCCCTACCCGGTGTGTCGATTTGGATTCCACACCACTACCAAAATTGCAGTGAAGAGTGATGGCGGCATTAGGTGAGGGTGGATGATCTGAGAGTCTGGGAAGACTGGGACGGGCTGGGAATTTGTTTTAAAATACGTGCGACCCGAGCTTGAAAAAATTGCGACTACAAGAAGTATAATTCTTCGAACGGCAATACTCATATAATATGATTAAAATAAAAGGTAAGTCATTTGACCATTTAATTAAGCGTCTCAATCATCTAAACTCATTTAGGTGGAAGTTACTATGAGTTGCTTTAAATTTATTGGGATGATAACCTATAACTTTTATATTAGTTATGATTTCAGTTGTGCACTAAACTGGATATTTTTTTGGATTATATTTTAAATTTTTTGTATACTGGTATATGTTGGTCAAATGAATTATAAATATAATTAAAGTAAAGTATATCATATGCAGAGGTTAATGTCAGTGCAGTTAGTTCAGTTAGTCAGTGAAGTTAACAAATACACTCTTCTAGAAAAAAACATGGGTGCTGATGACCACACGATAGATGTGAAAACTTCTAATTTTCAAATTTTAAAATGTATGCTGTAACCGTCTGCCTGTATTACTACAATCCACAATACACCGCGCCCGTTAATGCCCGTTAATACAGTTTCCACATGAAAAATGCTAGAACATCTGAGTGCGAAATATTATCGCTATTGGTAAGACGCAGTAAGCGTTAATCTTGTGATCTAAAACACACATTATTTCTTATATTGATGAATAACGTCTTATACATACATAGCAAATTCTGTCACATTTACATATGTACAATTGTACACACATGTATGATATTAAATTACGTTCAATTAAAAATAATTATTTATTCTCAGTGTTTTAAAACAAAGTAAAATTTTAAAATATATACTGTAACCGTCCGCCCGTATTTTGTAGGTATAAATATGAGTTGGACGGCATGCAGTCGATTCGATTCAATCTAATTCAATTCAATTTGATATAGAGCGGAAAACAATTGGACGGTAACCCGACCAGACGGAACCTCCTGATATATTGTTGTAAATACTTTATATTCAAGTTTATCTCTACCGCTTAGTCAACGACTGGAGACGAACGTAACAGCTCAGTCTCATTCAATACCCACAAACTCTCTCTACTGTCAAGCTCTAGTCTCGCTGCCCACTGATCCTCTCTAATTTAGTCGACTCGAGCCGACTTTACCCGAAGGAGTTACACAGCCGAGCCTGACGCGTGACGGCCCAGTCTCAATCAACACCCACAAAAATAAAAGTGCTGAGCGCGCCTATAGTAGTTTTCACTTCAAAAACATATAGTTACCAAGTACCCAATAAAATTGTCAGTACCCTATATACTTTGTGATTTGTGAGTTAAATAAACAATTGTTTTGAAATATAAATAACTGTATACTTTTCCTTAGTGCAAAATGAAACACACAAATGATATTTTTATGGGGTCTCTATTGGACTCCACTTGTTTTCTTTACTGTCCTCATATGATTTTACGGGTTAATTCAATAGATAAAGTTACTGAAGCATGCTAAAAAACTTAAAGTTTGCACAATTAGAGTTTCACAGTGATTAGAGAATATATTACGACACTGACACTGTTTATAAATCTCGTTTACCTATGTTTCCAGGGCAGTAAATATCATTCAGGCAGAAAACACATATTTTTTCTGGCGCGACAAATAAATTATGTAGTTCTGGTGTATGAGATGACCTACCGCCCTCTTGTGAATAAATGTATGACACGTACCGTAACGTTAAAATATCACACAGCGAGATGTTACCTGATTTATATTTTTATAAATACTGATTTATTGTTTATGCTTGGGTGAAATATGTTCCCTTACAAATTATTATCTCTGACTATTATAGGCTTTGGTTTACATACATGCACGTTCACTTAAACCACCTCATTAGTGCTTCATTAAATATTTTAATTATTATCCGGGATTAAAAACCTATTTAAAATCTTGTTCCTCTGCGATGCTTTCTATTGCTTGTTATTGAACATAGGATTTAATTGAATTTGCACTAATGGGAATATTTATATCATGCTATAGTAGATATCGGCATTTATTAATTATTAATAATCTTCATTGATATATTAAACCAATCTAATAATAAAAAAAAACAAACACAGCTTTCCACTAACAACGGAACACTGCACTGCACACAACGCGCATTTCGCTAATCACGTCAGCATAATCAGAAAATAATTATCTGAACACTGCCTAAAATGTTTATACATGCTTCGGCTATTGTCCTGGTTCATTGAATCAATTTAAAAAATCCTTCCAGCCCATGTTCCGCGTATAAGGAACAGATTAGAGCCTAACTGGGTTTATTTAAATATTTAGGTCAACATATATTTTTGCCAGAGCATCGGTAGCATAGCAGGTAAAGTGTTTGCGTTGTATTGTGTGTTCGCATCCCGCAACTTTTGCATTTTTGTCAAGTTATTTTACTTAATCCTTTCGGATAGACATTATTAAAGATTCGTATATATGACATAAGATTTATTCTCCTTTATCTAATTTCTTTCATCATTTTTTCATGACTAGGTATATATAATATCTCTGTATACGTCTTCAGTTGGAAAATGTAATTTTTCTAATTTTGGTATTTAAAGTGACACCTATCAAACCCCTTTGACGTTAGGAAACATCTTAC
>CAXKVY010005663.1:0-14750 GCA_964058915.1 Tetropium fuscum | reverse complement strand
GCATACTCTCTGCAATTCACCCTCAGAGTCTTCCATGTAGTAAAAAAGAGTTTTCCGTGATGCTCCTGTATATGTGACAGGAGTCTTACATTCCGTAGTATTTCTGACGAAATCACGTCGTTCCGCCTGTGGCAAGTTCGCGAAATCTTTGCTGATTTTAGCTCTTTGAGTGTTGGAAATTATGCTGCCACAGTTTCGTTTACAGCTGCTGCAAACATATTTCACTGCTGAAACTATGAAAAGCAAGGTTAAAATTTTAATAAATAATATAGGCAAATATAAAATAAATCCACAAATAATTGCCCGCAACACGTAATATCACAGGTAGTAACAAATTTATGACCTGTTTGAAAATATTTATGACAACGAAAATTTTAAATATCTTAACAAAATTATTAAACACGCCTAATTATTATTTAAAAATATTTAATATGAAACAGTGTAAGAGAAAACATTCTCTCACGTATATATAAACTTTTACAGCTATATACATACCTACTATAAATAGACTCAACTTCTAGTCTCTATATATAAATTTAAATCCGTAATCAACACAATATATATATATATATATATATATATATATATATATATATATATATATATATATATATATATATATATATATGTATATATATATATATATATATATATATATATATATATATATATATATATATATATATATATATATATATATATATATATATATATATATATATGTATATATATATATATATATATATATATATATATATATATATATATATATATATATATATATATATATATATATATATATATATATATATATATATATATGTAAGTGAGGAAATAGCTCGAATATAATCCGTAAAATATATAGAAGCATAATAATATACCTACCTAGAACGTCGGGACGCGCCGGGACTAAAATGCATGCCTAAGCCAAATAAAGACAGAGCATCAGGCATATGATCTCAACGGCTGCACGTTGATTGGTGACACTTTGTTTTACTAATAACTAAATTAAAATTCGCCAGAAAATTAAAAAGACTATACAAGTAGCTTCGACATATCACATATCAATGTTAGAAACGTTTTAAACTATCTCATTTAAAAATATTGTACATAGAAACTTATCTAAAACCGGTATGCGAACCTCGGCGCAAAGTCATTGGTCGTATGATGACCGACCTAGTTAAAATGGAAGTAAGGGTACATGGCACAAATGAAGTGTTAAATACTGTGCAAAGACTATGAACATAATGTGTGACTATGAACATAATGTATGAAATGTTTTAAACAATATCTGTTCTAAAACTGATAAATATCTAAAACTATATATAAACTATAAAACTATAACATCTAAAACTGATAAATAATGACAATACGTGATTGGCAGGAAGGGAATGTTATTTTAATGAAAGGTGATGTAACTAAAAGGAAGTATTGTTTTGTTTCATATACTGAACTTCCTCCACTACAAATAATAATGCTAGGAGCTCAAGCACGGCACTTAAAGAGGTAGCCACATTCTCCAGACTTCTATCTGAGAAAATTAATAATTTAAGTAGTAAAATATAAGTAACTGTTAAAATTTTCACCTGTGTATCATAAAAATTTAGTGAATTTCAAGAACCAGTGTTTATAATCAAGCAGTAAAATAGTATCTAGGGTGTCCTAGATACGTATGCAGTAGTTTCATCGCATCCACATGAGGATTTCGAGGTTATAAAATAGTTTAACAAAAAGCTAGTAATATTTCCAAGAAGTTATCTCGTAAATTCCATGAGTAGTGTTCTTGTTTTTCGCTGTGAATTACCTTGAGCTGTTACGACAATAAGTAAGGTATTGAAGTTTTGGAGTTGCTGCAACCAAATGCAAGTTTAATTGCATTTGGTTGAATAATTTTTAAATTTCGTCATAGATTATGTTTCTCTTAGGTCATTTGTTGACCTAAAAAAGCCTTTCTTGAGGTTCTCCACTTGATGGACAGCTCAATGGTGTTTTCTTGCTCCCCCTTGTTATGCCGATTTTCCTTCGCCGATACTTTGCCTTGACTTGCTTCAATCGACGAAGCATTTTCATAATTGAGGTGATGGTGCCAAATTTGTTATTTTTGGTGAGCAGTAATTCGACGACACTCAAAAAATTGATTTAATCCTCAGCACTTGTGGCCATTTACAGTTAAATCTAAAAGTTTTCCTTCCTTTTCGTTATTATTGGCATTTGTAGGGATTTTATTTTTTTCTTACATTTCTCATACGCGTTTAGCACCGATTTACATTGCATACACAGATTTCGCACTCAGAATTCTTTGACTAGTTTTAAATTCGAATTTGTCCAATTTTATTGCGCTTGGTGCCAAATACATATACGGAATGTATAAATGCCTCCCGTACAATATGTGATGTAGTGATAACTGGCATAATACAATATATACGGTATCATAAATAAATGCCATACTTAATATTACAAAAATATTACTATAGTTAAGTAAAATACAAAGATAAATAAAATTATAAAAGTAGTTTATTTAGAAACAAAATTGAATTGTTACCGCATTTTACTGTATCATTTTATTTATCGACTAAATAAAATACAATTGTACACAAAATTGGTACGAAAATGTTACATTATTTAACGTATTTCTTTGATTCCCTTTCCTATAAAATAATACATTGCTTTTGAAATGAACAAGAAAATATAATATGAAAAGCACAATAGAAAATTACAAATAAAATATAAATAACCTGTTCGAAGTGAACTTAAAAACCATATAATACATACCAAAATTATTGTGTAACTATTAAGGTATAACATTCGTATTAGTGAGCCTGTATGAAAAATTTATCCGTTTCATGCAAAAACTTACAAGTATTTGAAGGTTGCACGTACAGCCAGATTTGCCCTATATTTTAATAAACAACGACCAACGTTGGAAAATTCAGTTTTCGGGCTGTAGAATTTTCCAATTATGTTGTAGTAATGAAACTTGTAGATATTAACGCATAAAAAATTTAATTCTGTTCGCGTTAAAATCGATAAATGAATAATAGAGATAATGGCGAATAAGCCTCTTTTTTCACTATTTTATAAATTATGGTCTTTATAAGTGTGCAAAACTTCACGCAGATCGGTTTTATAGTTTATCAATAATTATATTTGTTTATCCTAGGGAACGTTAATTTAAACAATAGCCATAGGCAAGATAATGGATCTAGTGATAAGTAGAATGGATTCTTAAAAGGTTGAACTACAAGGTTCAAGTTGAAATACTAAAATATTTGTTAAAAAAATGCTTGTTTTAAAGTCCGTTTAAAAGATAGGTGTTTTTATTGCTTATAAACAAATAGAATAACTGTTATTTTCAATGATAAAATCATCTTATTTTTAGAAACATTAAGAGTTGCAATTTTCACAGATTTTCCATAATGGTAAATTTCTACAGCCCGAAAACTGAATTTTCCAACTTACCCGTTATAAATTAAAACAACTTTTTTTATAATGACTGGTAATATGACCAGTTCATTTTATAATTTTAGTACACGTAATATAAAATTAGAACTGGTAATTTTTTTGGAAAGCAGTATTTTCAGTACTTTAGTCTCTTATACATAATAACCCTTGCGTTGTATGTAATATGTATTACTAGGTATACTTAAGATATCTTCATCGTCTCCTTGGATAACTGTGAGCGAGTTAAACTAATATTGTGCTTCACTTTTATATGCTGTTGCACTATTTGCATATATTTAGTAGAAAACTGGCAGTACGGGCAGAATAAATTCGGTGATTTCCCACACGTATACTTCTTGTGATTATAAAGTGACGCTTGGTGGCCATATCTTTTATTGCACACATCACAAACGTATGGTTTCGTTCCATGAACTAAAAAAAATGGATAATTAGGGACCAAATTACAAGTAATTACATGCTGTATATAGTTTATGTATTATTATAATGTGTAGTTCACAATATATGCATATTAAGCTGCAGTATATGCAATATATATATATATATATATATATATATATATATATATATATATATATATATATATATATATATATATATATATATATATATATATATATATATATATATATATATATATATATATATATACATATATATATATATATATATATATATATATATATATATATATATATATATATATATATATATATATATATATATATATATATATATATATATATATATATATATATATATATATATGCAGTATATGCAATATATGCTGCAGTATATGCAATATATGCAATATATGCAGATTATGCGATATTTTGTTTTGTTTGGCACCTGACGATGCTGGCAAATGACGCTGTCATTTGATAACATCATATGTTTAACTTAATTTACAACAGTAAAGTTCATACGATCTAAATTGAAATTGCATAGAAAGTAAAAAGTCGGCAAGAACTTTGTGAAACAAAGCGGCCGCCCATGCATACTGTCGGCATCTTCTTCTAAGACAAAGGCGGCTGTATGAACGTATTAACTTAAATCGTATGAACTTACTTATTTATATTATTAGACTATTAGATAATAGTAGCAAGATACATACAAATGTATGTATGTATTTCCTTCTAGTGGCTATTTCTAGCGTTCTGCCATGCAGGCACCATCCTAATTGGCCAAACTACAACTGATGGATTCACAGAAAACAACTACTTGGAGGCCCCTACCTGCATAGGTAGGGGCCTCCTCATTATACACACGAATAATGATTGGTAGCCATATTCATTCGTCAAATCCTCACCAAATATTGACCAACCAAACATGGTAAGTAGAGGTTTCTGCTTTCTGAGTAGTTGTTTTCTGCAAATTCCCTAGATCGCTCTTGGTGCCTGCATGGCAGGACGTTACCTATCGTAAGGTATCTCTGATGTCGGATAGGTAGTAGCAAATGGCCACTGGAGGGAGATATATTTATATGTCTCCGTGCTACTATTACATGTCTGCTTGATGCTAGTTTGATTGCTTTTGTCATTCGCATTTTCTGTCGCCTAAAACATGCTGTTACCAAAAACCAATATAGCGTCTACTTTTATGCGCCAATTAAAACGTAGTAGAATGCTAACTGGCTCAAAATAATTAAAATTTTGTTTAAAAACATATAAGTATGTACACTTTTTGGAAAAATGTATAGTTGATAAAATTTAAGGCCACACCATCAATGTTGGCGTGAACGTGATCAACTGAATTTTCTGAATCAAATCAGTTCAAGGCCATATTATCCAGTGACGTTTCGTTAAATAGGGGTTTATCTATAATCTATGCAAATAAAACGCACCAAAACGTAATTCGCATGTCTGCTTCGTGCAGTCACTGATTACGTGCACGCCAACATTGACGGTATGCTGGGGGAATGCAAAGAATGCAAAGCGGAAAACTACTGGTCAAAAGCCCCTTCCGAGGCAATCAGAAATGGGAGCGGTATGCCTTGTACGCTTAACGTGGTATATTTTTGCTGAATATAAAATTATTGCCTCTTTTTTTAAGGTCAATTTTTGGGTTAGATCGTATTTTAAGATTAAATAGGACGAAACAATTATTTCGTTGTTATTATGAATGTATATCTATTGGAATTCGCAATGAGGCGAAGATACTTGTTTTAAATAAAATCTTAACATGTAATTTCGTCATCGTCGTGACGCATCGAAGTGGTGCCGCATATGTGATGCATGGCCGTCTTAGTATATGTGTGTTTATTAATTATTGTAACTGTAATTACTTATTTGTCCGACTTGATCTGTTATTCCTTGCCATTAGCGGATACAAATGCCTTGTCAATAAATACTGGTCTTCACGTATCATCATGTTCATGTGCTTCAAATAGGTTAAACGTGTATCAAATACTTTTTTTTTAATAAAAACGCATTTATTTACATTTGATTCCCTCTGTTCAAAATAGACAAGATAATAATAATGTATTCATGTGTTTGAATGTTTTATAATAACTATTTTACCTAAAAGGTACAAAGGTAAAAGGTACAGAACTTTAATTAACTAAAATATACAAATGCAAATATAAAATATAAAATAAATACGTAATTATTACATGCTATGGTTAAATAACGTTACATCATGGCCTCTTCCCATTAGTTGCGAACGAGTCAAGTTAATATTGTGCTTGACTTTGATGTGCTGCTGCATGTTTTGTGCATATTTGGAAGAAAATGTGCAGTAAGGACAGAACACGTTCGGACTCTTTCCGCAAGTATATTTCTTGTGATTATAAAGAGATGCCTGGTGATTGTAAGTTTTTCTGCACACGTCACATACGTAAAGCTTTATACCAGTTGCTAAAATAATAGTACATATTTTTTACATATTTTTTTTACAAATCACAACAGTAATGCATTCGTTAACATGGAAAATCTACAATAATTATTTTCAGGTACATTCATTAGAAAATTCATTAGAAAATTCAAATATCTTAAGACTTAATTGACAGATTAGGCCTAAAGCGTAACAACTATCGTAACGTAGTGAACAATACAGTATACATAGAATGCTGCTACGGAACATTACAATATTATTGCAATGTTTGAAATATTAGTACAATCTTCAATTTGGAAGTTTGAAGCTTGATCGCTTTTTTAGTTTTGTACGGTTTTCATCTTGTTAGCTATTTAATAGAACTATCTCTATAGGTACCAAAAATTAAATACACCTTGTCAAAAATGAGAATATTTTTGGAATACATTGGTTGCAAAGCTCTTCCATACATCTAAACAAGTTTTCTCATTATCTTAAGAGTTTTGAAAAGTATGCATTTCGACCATTGCATATACAATGGCGACATTATAATATTCTAATTTATGGGAGTGAAAAGCATCTAAAAAGGTAAAACAGCCAAAAAGGATATTCTGACATTATGGTATTATATGGTATGGTAGGTATATTAATTACCGGTGGTGTGAATTTATAAAGATACACCTTCTAGTGTCCCCATCAGTTTCGATTTATCAGAGTGCATACTACCATATCAGAGTGATGTTTTTTTGGAATATTTTTTTATTAGAGAAGAAGCAATAACTATTGTCCAACGAAGGTTATAGAGAACTTCAATAGCTATTTAATTTCGTATAAGAAATTTTCTCCCTACGACGCGACGCACCCGTTTTATCCAGGTAAGCGAAAAAACCCAAAAGTGGACCCTCTTTGTGCCTCCCCCTCTTCAGGTCATCTTCTAGATGTGAGGACTTTTAGTATGGTCACTCCCTCTACACCCCTTTTTGGTCCATTCATTGATTGCACTATTGGCAAATATTCAGAAGTACACTTACTTACTTATTACTCATGTGTCTTTGACCATTCTGTTTTTTCATTCATTCATTCTGACCACAAGTTTTCCGTCCTGCGTTTTATCAATTTTTTTATATGAAAAATTTACATGGTGCATAATGCGAGGGTGGGGGGTCATAACCTCCCATTATGGTTCTGGCGGCCAGATTCTCACTATGTCGGTACCAACCGAACCTGTTTTGGATATAATTTCGGCTGCACCGAGTCTCACGTACCCTTAATACGGAGCCAGATATCCGTCTATAACGAATAGAACAAAATTGACGTAACTGACACTAAATCCTCACAGAGAAAAAACATATTTTTAATACCAGTAGCATACACATAAAAATAGAATATCTGGATCAATTTAACATATATCTCAAGTAGATATTCTATTTGGTAATTCTAGCATTCCTCAATAATTCACGAATGTGAGTTATTTAATACATAGGTGTGTTACTTATTAGTGACACAATGTATTCTCAAAGGAAATGTTTAATCAGACGATGTCGTCTCAAATTGCTCTTGTGTGTCTTATAGGAGCATAAGTGACACCAGTTTTCTGGTTCTTTCCCACATTCCTTTGTAATGTGGTTAGATAGAGTCCTTTTGTGTTTGTACGTCCTTTCACATCCATGGCACTTAAAATACGAATGAGCTACAAATATCACAACATAAAAAAAATAAATAATCAAGAGTTTAAAATTGAAGAGAAATAACAAGTGAAGCGCGAATAATAAAGGAATAAAGCTGAGTATTTGACACATGCAATCAGTTTAATTCTTCTTTTCATTTGGTAGGCCCTTCTGTATCGATGTATCATCTAATTACTGTATGGATGTATCATCTAAGAAAATGTACATCTTAGTTATTATAATAACTTAGTATAGTATTAGTAATTCCTGGGTGAATCCATTCACCCTGTATACAAGGTGATTCTAAATTTATGTTTTAGGAGGTCAATTTTCAGCAAAAATTAATATACGAAAATATCTTAAGACACCCTTTTGTATATTTTCGTATTTGTGATGAACAATATAAGAGTAGTTTGCTTTTTACCCCCTGTAACAGTATCTCAGGGTTGCAAAAATGGTAACTTTATTAGTGCAACTTGTCCGCCAAATTTGATTCTTATAAATTTGTCTATAGTGGAGAAAATAAATAAAACAAAATTTTAACCCTATTTTAGAAACGCCCTCTATAAAAGGTTCTCTATAAAAGGTCCACCCTCTATAAAAGGTTAAATAAAAGTATTAATATTGTGTGTGGGAGAACGATCGAAATAAAATCGACTTTACGGCCAATATTCTTTTATTCTGTGATCATTAAGAAATTGTCAAATATTTAAAAATTACAATATTTGTAAAATAAGATTGATATTTTCATCCACATTTGACTACAGAAAAAGTTCATGTGTATTTACGTATTAGGCATGTATCTTTATAAATACTTTACAATTGTTCCTATATTGCAATACTTTAAATTTAACATTGTATACATATCTACACATAGAACGCGACATAATACGGGAAAAATAATATTAATACTAACATGATATCCAAATTTGAACACATATTTTCAAATAAAGAAATTTACTCTTACGTATTAGCAGCATCAAAAGTGTTTGGTATTACTATTACCAAAGTTTACAGTATAAACTTTGCTATTACTTATATTCTGCATCTCGTCCTGTAAGATGCAGAATATGTACTATATTTATATTAGATTTAGTGTTACTTATAAAGTAACTACACCATGCACACAGTTCATATGCCTTCTAAGCACATGATTATATTTGAAATTAACATAACAAATGTTACAATGAAACATCGGCTGTTGTCCACATTCTACTTTAAGGTGCCTCATTAAATTGTTTTTTCTTTTATATGATCGACTGCAATTGGGGCACTTGAAGCTATCTAAAACATAAAGAATATTAGGAAAAGTATTCATGATAATATAAAGTATAATTCCTTAAAAATTAAATACTAAATATAATTATTACAAATAGATTCATTTAATATATTTTGGGTAGACCGTAACGATTCAAATTTCAACGTTGTTGGTAAAATATCAGTTTAGAGGTCCAGGTAGATGCCAAACTAAATACATTCGAAATCAGTTACTAATACAAATATTTCTGCAGGGAAACCGCAGAGGTTAAAAAAGACAAGTTGTCCTGTATGCCAAATAATTTTGCAATATTAAGTGCCATTCCACATGAAATCTCCAAGACAATTGAAATCCCACTTGTTAGCGAGTATTCTCCGAAAAAGTTTTCAAAACAATTTCAAACTACCTGTAACATTTTTTATTATTAACGTAAACATTTAACACATAAGGCTCGAATTCATAGTCACTCTTAAGTAGATATTGTTGATGCCTTAGTAGATAAAGGCCTAGCAATGAAAATGCAATGTACGATTATGGCCGAAAAAAAGTTTGAAACAATATAATCGATATTTTATCAAGTAGTAGGTTTTTAAAAAAAGCGTATGTTGTAAATATTGCTTTTTTCATGAGTTGTGTCAATTAAACTATTTTGACATACCATTGGTGGGTTCATATTTAATTTTTTAGTAAAAAACTAACAAAGAATAGTTCAGTCAAATTTATTTTATTATAAGCAGAAAGCGCCAGAGCCAAACTTGAACCAGGCGTTCATTGAGCAACCGAGAAAATAAATATCCAAGCAAAAAAATATAAAAAGGCATGACTGCGATACTAATACAACTATATTATGACTGATCCGTCACTGATGAGGAGATTACAACGGGTTACAACGGCAACGGTTAAAAGAAATTTTTTAATTACTTTTTTTTTGCCACAATATTAGGTACCTACATATTTTTTTAAAAACCTGACATATATTTGTGACAGGAGAAAAAATAAACGAATATTTTTGAGTTACTATAGCTAAAATGTACACTCGCGAGCAGTTGAAAGTAAATGACTGATAAATATTTTTTATAGTCATTTGAGCATGAAGTAGGCTTTTGACAGACTTATGAATTTGTCAATATGACAACGTTTTGTTGTCTAGACTATAATTTGGTAGAAAAAAAATCGAAAAAGCCAAAACAGGGTGTAATTGTTATTTTTAATATATAGCTATTTAAAACATAAAATATACAAAGAATTTATACCAATTAACACTTTATTTTACAACATTTAACAACATTTATTTTACAACATAAACAACATTTTCCCAAGAGTTCTCAACGGACAACAAAAGTTATTCCCTGTTTTGCGGTGTTGAGCATAGCCTTGCATCTTTGTTGCTGTTAGATAACCAAAACTTTTTAGCAGCTGCGTAATTACTTATATCGTTCTGTTTAATTCGGTGTACAGTTTTCCACAAGTAAGCCGGAAACTGCGTACCATGACAAGCTGTTGAAGCCGTATCAAAGGTTTTCTTTCATAACCAATTTATCATATCTTCATCTCGAATCAAATTACTTCTCCTTGCAGCTCCTAACACATAATGGTATGCTAAATCCTCACCTTGCAACAATTTAATTATCAATTTAAATATACAACTTTTGCAAACTTGGAAAAGACTGTCAATAGCACTTAGAGACCACCCAGCATTAAAATTTACCATGCGTATCTTTTCCCCATCTTCAGGCTTCACCGTGGTTTAAAATTATGGAATGGAAATAAGTTTAACAGGAAGTCACTTTTGACATATCAAATAAATTGGTACATTTACAGGTATCTATCAACATATTACTTCAAAATTCAAAGCCATTACTACATGAATTAAGTGAAATCATTTACTTTCAACTGCTCGCCACTATACCTACGAAATGCCATTCCCCTTAAAAGAACATAACCAAACCATTTATCATAAGGCAAATAAGAGTAAAATTATTCTACAAACTATTTTTTAAAACAAGAACGTAAATTGAGGCGCGAAAACCATTTCAAACTAGCGACAAAAATCGCATACGTAGGCGTCCTTTTCTGCTCCGGAACACTGCTCATGTGCCCACAGTTGACACACCAGACACTGAACCCAGAGTTCTCCTCGAACATCCTGAGAAAACCGGCCCTCGCAAAATAAGCACGTTGCATCCTTGTTTTCAGGGGCGTAATGTTCACTCCGGCCCATATCATGGTGATCGTTACCTGTAAAATATGTATATGCATCAGATAAATAACTGTTAGATAAATAATTATTATTTATAGGTCTGTTTCATACATGTAAAAGCTGTGCTAATATATTTTTTGGGACGCACCACCTGTCATATTAATCAGAGGAAACTCTGGTATTATCAAAACATGTAAAGGTTATGGTATTAAACTTACCTCGGAAAAATATTGGCAACTTGAAAACACAATCCGATACCGTTAAATATTTTAAGTATTGTCGCCTACCGAGAATTATTTACGGTCAGAGTTTATGGGCGGAAACATTACTTATATCACCTTAACTATTGACCCTCCTTAAGTAGGTAGGGGCTTGTTACTGCGCACCGGACAAAATAAATGTAGAAGGTTAACAAAATATTATATAGGGAGTTGGGTTCGTCGTCTAACCGCTCATTGAAATTATGTACACTAGGGTCTTTTGAAATTCACACCCTCTTATCCCACTTATCCTCTGCCAATTTAACTTATTCGAGAAAGTAGTACACACGATTTTTGATGTGTTCTGGAAAATGATATTAAAATGTTCCTAAAATATACAGGGTGGAAAATGAAACGATTTAGGTACTACTTTTTTAATTAAAGTTAAATCGGCAGAGGATAAGTGAGATAAGGGGGTGTCAATTTCAATAGACTTGCCATCTACGCGTAGGTAGTAAGTCTGTAATCGTAATGTAATTTTAATGAAATATCAAAATATCAAAACTTATAAAGTTAAGCTACAAGTCACAATCAAGTCGAATATTTCCCATATTTTTACTAATTATTTTTTATTAGTTTTACTGACATGAAGAACATTAAGGTGTCATATAATTCTAGATGTGGTTTCTTCATTAATGAGCTGGCATGTTAATTTGACAGAAAACTAAGAATTCCGATACAACAATCCAAATCATAACAGATGCAAATGCCACCTATATACGATACCTATGATAATACTGAAATATTATCATAGGACTTATCCCGATTTTTACGGCGGCTGTACTTAACTTTAATTAAACAGTGTAGATGGGTGTATAGTTGGATTATAAATAAACGAATAAATAATAGATCCGTAAACATATATTTATATAAAAATATTAGGCACTGGGTTCGTCGTCTAGCTGCTCATTGAAGTCACATGTATTTTCTATGTTCCTATCCATTATATGGTTTAGAAAAATTAATGTGACTAATTCTTGTTTTGTACTAATTGAAACACCATAATCCATGAGTGTGGCTGTGAAGAGGAATTAAATAATAGGTACCTACCTACTTACCTATTGATTGTTGGCATGTTTGACATTGCCTTTCTGTTATTGTTTTGATAGTGATTTATAGGTGTGGTTTCTTCATTAATGAGCTGCCATGTTAATTTGACAGAAAGGAAGAATTCCGATACATTCCACACGATACACGAAGAATTGGGTCGCATTAGTTTAAATCTCTAAAGGCTTTTTCGTAATCACGTAGTAATGTTTTTCATAAATTTTGTATGAAAAGCTGAAATAAACAATAAATTTAAAAAATATTACGTAAAATTTCAAGCCTTACATTTGTTTTACCATGTTTCTCTTAATTACGAAGCAATACTAAAAGTACTGTCATAGTTTTAGAATTTTCTAATAAAGATTATTATTTAAACCCCATCCCAGAACTCCATCTACGATCTTATAATTGTTTTACTATTTTTCCATTAATTAATATGTGAGATTAAAATTTTCATAGTTTTGGATTTCGGAACATTATTTAAGAATCCCACCCAAATACTCCGCCTTTGAGCTTAGAATATTCATTATGATATTATCAGAATTTTGTCCGCCTAGAAGTAGCAAATGGCCCACTGTGCGAGGGTGAGGATAGTGGGTTCCCTTATCACAGCAACATTCTATGTGGTGTAGGTACACAATAGATCTGCGTTAAGTGATTTCGTCATACGTGACAATAACATTTTCTTTTCTATTCATATTTAATAATTACAGCTATATATATATAGCAGGAAGACTTTTACTTAGAGGCAATGATTAAAATACCTGTGACCATTAGAAAAGAAATTGGTGCAAGTTATTGTTTATTCGCAATATAGTTGGGTTGGAGTATTTTTCATGGATTACGTGAACTTTATTCAATTTTCAAGTAAAACAAATGATGTAGCAAAACACCAACTGCTAGGGTTCTTTTTTTACTTCATTGGTAAAAGTACTTTGAAGAAAGTTTCTTATTAGTATAACATATTTTTCTTGTCATTTTGTTATATTGTGATTTTGTCAACGAGCAAACGTCTCTCTCGTAGTTTTTAGCTACATTTCTGGTTAACTTGCCATGAAAGAATGTTTTCGAAAACTAGCATAAAAATATCCAGTTAAACCAGAGCTCAGGTTAAATTAATCAGGTTTATTATCCTATATCCTATTGGAATATAATTTCTCATACTTTTGGGCTTTCTATTGAACACATAAAAAGTTCGGGAAATTTCAAGGTGAGTCAGTGCCGTCATCTTAGCAAAAAGTAAGTTTTTATACCTTTTTTTTCAAATATCATAGATACGTATGATATTTATCGCCTTGTATACACAAGGGGATAAAGACGTATACGTATACAGTCTTGCTGCAACCTTAACAGTGGACTCGATCGTTCAATAGAATTTCTTAAATATAAACATATTATATAAAACTATAAAAAAAACTATAAAAAAACTTACCAATAAAAACGTATGAAACGTATTCCCATTACATGACTTTAGTGGCTGTCAAGTATGTCAAAATATTTCAGAAATGTAAGGAGTTACGTGGCGTCGCCGACATTATTTACTCTATGGAGCTCGCTTCACAGATCATTCTTTAAATAAATATACATTTAATTATTTCACAAAATCCTATATTAAATTTAACCAGATATTTGGTCATTACCACCAACAGAAGGAGAAGCTAAACAACATACATTTCAGGTGTTAGTCAAAATAGTAATGGAATGAATAATTCCCTAAGGAATGGGGTTGGAGATATTTACAAGGCTCTCTTACTGCAATCTGGAGTCATTCGTTCCAGAAAATTTGTTAAACCTCATATTCTGCAAATGCACAAGTGCACAAGTGCAGGTATGTGGAGATGCAGAAAATTAGGATTTACTTGTGCGACGGTTTATCATAATGGAAGTTGCCTGAACCACTGTCGACGATGAGCAGCAAGAAGATGATACAGGTGGAGATGATCAGAAAACAATAGCGGACTCGAGGCCAACTTCTTCTGCAGAAACTGTTGATCTTGAAATATTGATTGATGCACTAGTGGTAGAAGCAACGCCCGAACCCAGCCACA
>CAXKVY010005662.1:0-19868 GCA_964058915.1 Tetropium fuscum | reverse complement strand
TATATATATATATATATATATATATATATATATATATATATATATATATATATATATATATATATATAATATATATATATATATAATATATATATATATATATATATATATATATATATATATATATATATATATATATATATATATATATATATATATATATATATATATATATATATATATATATATATATATATATATATATATATATATATATATATATATATACATATATATATATATATATATATATATATATATATATATATATATATATATATATATATATATATATATATATATATATATATATATATATATATATATATATATATATATATATATATATATATATATATATATATATATATATATATATATATATACATATATATATACACTACACTACATCCCGTACTGTTGGGATTATATATTGTAAATCAATCAGTTCACCAAGCTCAAAGTAAATAAATTTAACAACCCCAATAGTAAATCGGCTCCCCTGCCAATAAATTAGTTACAAGAAATATTCGAAGCTAAAGTAAAGCACTAGAACTAATTAAATTATAATATCTTTGCAATCTGTTTGTCCCGCCTATTTTATCGAAGAAATAAATTGATTGGAACGGGTTAGATGAACGTTTAATGTTATGTAGTTTCATAATTTGCTCTTAATGGGTAAAATCAAATTCAGTTATTCCCAACTTACCGCCACCAGGCCGCCGTTCTCACAGGGAACGTCCAAGTAATTAAATCTGATCTCGATGTTCTGATCGGGCTCGCTGAAAATGTAGGCACCGCATGTGTTGCCATCTACTATTCTCGCCTTGTGATAGAAATCACCCTCTTCGGATGTCATGTACATACAATCTGGAAATGAGAAAATTCGTTATACATGTTATCGTACTTATTTCTCATAAATTATGTCTATACGTTAATACGTTATATATTTATAAATACGTTATACGATATTTTTTAATGTCCCTGTATCCTGTACACCCTGTACCTCGATAACTAATAATTTTTTAATGCACCTTGCACTGATGACTCAGGTCTATCTATGATGACTGAGGTATATTCACTTTTGTAAAGTTATGAGCAACTTCACAGGCAAGCTCCCAAGACCCCAGTAACGTGCATCGATACAGAAATTTACAAATTTATCGAATTTATTTAACGGTTACCTGTAGAGTTTTTGAGGAAGCATGCCATTTTTTCGTAGGAAAGGCTTAAGAATAGCTATTTATGTAATCAGTTGATTTTGCGACAAGATTTTTTTTTATTTTCACCAATTTTATATTTTATGAGAAGAAAACTATTAATTTTATACGTTTAAACACAATCCAGTAGGTTGTAACGGTGTGACAGCTCGTCATTTTTATAGCTTGTCAGGTCTAAATAACCTACTATGTAATGAACTTTACACAATCAGTTGCGTAATGTTATACTTTTCGTAACTGGTTGTGAAAAGTAAGACGTTTCCTAACGTCAAAGGGTTTTGAAAAGTCTCACATGTCAAAATTAGAAAACATATTTTATGGTCGCCTTTGTCGGACTTTGTTTGTAAAAAATAGGCCAACTATGGCTTTACGTCTGTTATATATCGTTTACTAAGCAATCCATATGATGCACAACATTCCAATACCTGTCAAAAATGTTGGCAGAAATCGATTCATTTTTCATACACAGACTGAACGATACTTCAAATCGGCCCTCAAATATGTCACCATCCAGGCGAAGTGTTCGATGTCCATATCAGACATATCAATTACAAATTAGTTGAAGAAGATCCGATCCAGCATTGAACCTTCCAGCACAATTGACTTGTATATAGGAAATCGACATACTTAAAACCACAGTGTTGAACGTTTATCCCTAAATTATACCTAGCGAGAAACTAAATATATCATATTGTATGTATTCAAGATATTGATTGCCTTTTACTCCACGTAAGTTAGTTACGTGAAGGAAAACTATTTGGTAACCAATTACACATTACAAATTAAGAATGAATGATAAAAGGTACGTGTAATGCAACATCAATTTCAACGCACAGCCTTTGAAGATGAGAGTAAACCGGAGACATACATAAATAAATTTGGAATAGAATAAGAAATATGATATGCTTTTAGAAATATCTATAATATTTATATATACCGATAACAAAAATTTTAATAACTTTCTAAACACATCTAACACTAAATTTTGTATACGCTACATATTCACATGAATTATGCATTTCATTTTTTCGGTTATTTCAGTTCCACATAAGCGATGGTTAAAGATTCTTCCCTCAAAGGATAAACAAGGTTTAAACGAGGGTGGATAAAATGAAGTAGGGGTAAATCTTGAATAAATTATCATATAAATTCAATAATTATAATTCAATAAGACTGAAAATTGAAATGGCGCCAAATATTTTGACCCGAACTTTTCATTACTATTAATATCATTTGTCTGCCATTTTGAAAAATGCAATATAATTCTTAATTTGTATGTAAACCCGACGAATAATAAATACAGTTTTTGCATTGTTAATCCTTTTTTATAACGATTTAACACCTTAATTTCTCTGATTGACGAGAAATGGACGTGCAGAGGAATAATAGAAGATTTGTTCGTATCTATTATGTTGGAAACCAGCAAAAAAGTTAACGTGCTTTGTGTACAATTGTATTCATCAAAAAAACGTACAAGTATTAGAATAAGAGGCGAGCTTTATTATATTTGTGTAAAACCGGCTGATGTAAATGACTGGTATTAGCGCTTGGCCAACTTTGACAGTAGATAAATAAAAATGCCTCGTCATTTATCTGAACTTGAAAAAGCTCAAATAGTGTCGAGAATCGAAGATGAATGGACAACTTATTTTTTATAACATTTATTATAACAACTTATTTTTTTTGTTTTGTTGGAATTTTTATAAAACTGTTACATATAAATAATATAATTCAATATACATAATTCAATTTTTCTTATTTATTTCACTGATGCCCGATGCCAATGATTTGATTTCTGACAACCTATGACATGTGACAAGCCGGGGTTATACATAAATGATAAAGCTCGCCTCTCATTCTCTCGATAGTTGTACGCTTTTTTAATGAATACAACTGTACTTCGGAATAATTTACGGTCTCATTTTGATAGGGTAAGAAAAATTGTTTTTGAAAACTCCGGTGACCGCTGATATTAGGAACTTTTCATCTAGATGAATGGCTACACTCAAAATCACTAGCGCGAAACGTCAATCAGCACACGGTATTCAATCAGCTGTGTAATGTTTACGTCAATGTTCGTGCGATAAATCGATATACCCATTCCGAAACTTTTTGGAAAACGACTTTTGGCAGCCTTGGTGAGAGACCAAGGATGAATGCAATACTGCGCATATACACATATTCTCCAGATGATGAAAACTGCACCGATGCTCTCCGTGCCATAGGTCAAATTGGCGGTTGCAATTCATGATCCATGCCAATAAGCCTGCGTTGCCATCCAAGCATCCCTCAAGGGAGATGATGAGCCCCCTAGAGTATCTGTTGAGTAATGCTAATACTGGATTGTACTCAAGGAACGTCTATACAAAACAATTTTATGATGAGGGACTTTGGAAAGGGAGGGATACTCAAGATGTGACTATAAATATCAGGAAAATTGGAATCCATTTTGCGTCCAAGAGGTTAGTGCCAAATTCAAATTAAAATCATAAATTAAAATGCGTAATCTACGAACTTCATAGTTGCAATGCAGTTAAAATTTCACATAAGTGACAGTAACAGATGATGTGCATTACAACTAAAGTCCGTAGATTACTACAAATTTTAGTCTTTAATTTTACGTTTTGGTGAGAAGCAGTAAAATTAGAACATAGAGAATGATATTTCTAGGAACAAAAATTAGGAAGTGAAATTAGAAAAAAGAGTGGTAATAAGTAATTAGATTCGTTACGTCGTTAGAAAACAATCAATCAGAAAATTACACCGAGAAGTGTGAGAAATAAAAAGGCTCTACTAGTATTATAATGTGCTACTAGTATAGTGAAGAAAACAAATTAATACACTGCTCAAAAAAATTAACGCAACACCTTTTATATCTAATTTATTTTATTAACGAATTGAGATATTTAAAAAAATTAAATGGTAACTTAAAGCCTAATGGTAGACTGAATGCCCGTCAGTACATCGACAAGTCTTAGATAATCATGTTCTACCCATGGCAGCCGAAATTGGCGGCGGGTTCGTTCTTATGCAGGATAATGCGCGGTCACATACAGCAGAAGTAACAAGAACCTTTTTACAAAACCATAGAATTCAAGTCATGGATTGGCCAGCAATCAGTCCTGTCTTGAATCCTATTGAACATGTTTGGGATTTACTGGATAGAAGAGTCAGGGCACGTCCTAATCCTCCAGATACATTGCAACAGCTACAAGAAGCTCTAAAGGAAGAGTGGCGTATAATATCACAAGAAGATCTGTGTAGATTAATATGCAGCATGCCACAGCGCTGTCAAGATGTATACACTACACTTATAACCACTTAAAATGTTTTTGGAGATATATACATAAGGAGGAGCACGCGTAATGCTCGGTGAACACGTTGAACTACATTTTGCAGCTGTTGTCGCATTATTATTTGTAGTGAAGGAAGTCTCGTATATGAAACAAAACAATACTTTCTTAGTTACATCATCTTTCTTTAAATTCACACGCCCTTCCTGCCAATCACGCATTGTCATTATTTATCATTTTTAGGTTTTAACAGATATTATTTAAAATATTTCACACATTATATTCATAGTCTTTGCACAGGTTATAACACTTAATTTGTGCTATGCACCCTTACCTCCATTTTAACTAGATCGGTCATCATACGACCAACGACTTTGCGCCGAGGTTAAATAATCTCGCATACCGATTTTATATATTTTTTGGTTTTATATATGTTAAAATATTGTACATAACAATATTTTTAATTTAGATATTGTTTAATACGTTTCTATCTTTTATAATTCATGATATGACATGTCGAAGCTTTTTTTGTAGTCTTTTTAATTTTCTGCCGAATTTTAATTAATTTTTTAGTGAAATAAAGTGTCACCAATCAACTTGCAGCCATGAAGATTATGTGCCTGATGCTCTGTCTTTATGTTTCTATGTGTTTTACGGATTCTATTGGATATATTTTGCCACTATTCTCAATATATATATATATATATATATATATATATATATATATATATATATATATATATATATATATATATATATATATATATATATATATATATATATATATATATATATATATATATATATATATATATATATATATATTTGTTTTTGGAGGGTTTATCTTGGGATAGTAGCAATAAAACGACTGATTAGGTTACTTGACGTTTCGGTCCCTTTCTTGGGCCTTTTTCAAAAGAGTATTTTATTTTGTGACATATTTGACACAGGTAAATATGACCTGTCATATTAATTAATTTTTTAGTGAAATAAAGTGTCACCAATCAACTTGCAGCCATGAAGATTATGTGCCTGATGCTCTGTCTTTATGTTTCTATGTGTTTTACGGATTCTATTGGATATATTTTGCCACTATTCTCAATATATATATATATATATATATATATATATATATATATATATATATATATATATATATATATATATATATATATATATATATATATATACATATATATATATATATATATATATATATATATATATATATATATATATATATATATATATATATATATATAGCTTTGAAATTCAATGAATGATCAATGAAATAAATCGTATACTGCTCTGAAGATCCTCAAGAAAGGTGAAAGAACTTGTACAACTTCTAAGTGGTTCGTTTTCATATACATAGTGATTCATTTCCGTATGTGTGTCCAGATATAGTACTGGTAAGTGTGTTTTCTTTCTTATTCGTCTAGTTGCTTATTTCTATGTAATGAAATGCTACAAACCCAAGATTACTTTTCACAATATATATATATATATATATATATATATATATATATATATATATATATATATATATATATATATATATATATATATTTTTTGTTTTTGGAGGGTTTATCTTGGGATAGTAGCAATAAAATAAAATATCTTGGGATAGTAGCAATTTGACACAGGTAAATATGACAGGTCATATTTACCTGTGTCAAATATGTCACAAAATAAAATACTCTTTTGTAAAAGGCCCAAGAAAGGGACCGAAACGTCAAGTAACCTAATCAGTCGTTTTATTGCTACTATCCCAAGATAAACCCTCCAAAAAAAATATATAAAGATAGCAAAGAAATTAGAAGATATATATATATATATATATATATATATATATATATATATATATATATATATATATATATATATATATATTGTGAGTAGCTTATTTCAGGCTGGAGGTGGTCACACGCGGTATTAGATAATCAAATTATTGCTTAAATCAACATTCTTTAGTTTATTGTCTTTTAAGTTACATTTTAATTTAGGTACTTTATTAGTTGTAATGGGTTATGGACAAAATTTGAACATAGAGAAAACGATCTATAACTTAATTCGTGTATACTATATATCTAGCTTTAAGTTACCATTTAATTTTTTTAAATATCTCAATTAACAAAATAAATTAGATATAAAAGGTGTTGAATTCTTTTGAGCGGTGTATTTTATTTAAACTGAATCATAACGGAACAAGTAAACCTATGACAGAGAGTTTGTAAATCATATTTATTTTTTTTGTACAAATATAAACTACAGTTGCTCTTTAAAAAATAAATGTTGTTTAAATATATACCAAATACGCATATTGTTGAATTATTTGCGACATTAATATTAAACGGATACGGTATAACGTGAATCTATAAATACTAACTTCAACTTATTAATATTAATATTATTGAGTTACAGAATAAATACGAAATGCAACCGTCTCTGCAGATAGGTATATTCAAAGATAATTGATTCAGTTGGGGGAATAATGTTGAAATAATAACTGTATTTGTCTGTATAATATTACCCGGAATGTTTATTCATAATAATTAAGCAAATAAAAATTCCTCATCATGTTATTTGAAATTTTATTTGAATTTGACAAAATTTATTTCAGAAAAATATGTCTCCATGTCCTATATCATACAATCGTGCAATCATGCTTAATGTCACCTAATAATTGGCCGTTAAAAATAAATTTTATTGGAATTTTTATCCCTATGTTAGGGGAATTTATTTTCGCATTCTAATTGGCTTCGAGTGCTATTTTTAGTCATCACTGGAAAGTTATTTAATAATAATCAACATTATTTTAGTCAATTATATTTAATAGCCGTGCAGGCAATTTTACTTTTCCAGGCATATTATCTCAATTTTATAGATAGAATAAGTGGCACAGACTGTATTGGGCATTTATGCCTGAATTTTCCATCTGAAATATAAATGACCGTAGTTCATGACGAAATACCTAACAGTAAATGGCTTTGAAACTAAATAGCGTCAAACTGTTTCAAGCAAAATAATATAAATGCGAAAGATAATTAGTAAATTGCTTAAATCTCCACGACATTTGTTTGGAAAGGTTTTTGGTAGTGAATTAACTCAAAACCTATTTCCGAAACGTAATCGCGATATTTGTTGGTATACAACATAATAAATATTCGCTGCATAAAAATTAATTTAGCATAATAGGTAGCAGATATTTATAATATAATATATTGCAGTATTTTTGCAAGCCAATATTACAACCGAGTAAATTTTTCATATAGGCACAGGTAACTGCTTTCATATTTACGAGCCAACAAGCCACCGTGATGGTTTATTTTGTGTTATCCATGCCACGGATATATCAACCTTGTGCCACTACGGTCCACTGTCACAAATACTAAACGCATGTTTTATATTTGAAATAGAGCAGGCCAGATAACTCTTTTCCCGAATAAATCTATCTATCTATCTATACATACAGGGTGTCCCGTAATAACGTGAACACAACGGAACACTACAGATTCCTGGATTCAAAATAGATAGAATAAGACCAATTGTGCAGCCACTGGTATCCTAAATCGCTCCGTTTGGTCGCTAGATGGCCTCAAAGTTTGTAAACAAAAACCGCGTGCAGTATAGTACACTTGATAGAAGTGAATACTTCTTTGCCGATTCGTTAAGAGAGTTAGAGAGAGAGAGAGTGAGAGAGAGGGAGAAGAGAGAGAGGTATTGTACATATTGGCTTTATGGTGATTAAAGTGTGACACATGTTCGTGATCCTACATGGTGTAGATTTCTCGAGAATATAGCATCAATCGTTGTTCCTGATTTAGTCGTGGCAATGTTCGGGTCGTTATTCATATCTAAACCGAATATCTCATGAAGAAAGTGAAGTAGTGGCTAGGACGCATCCTCTGTAAAAAGATCTACGTCCATTTGGATCAGATTCGAAAGCCCTATCCAGATATATCCAGCAGCATATGCATAAGTATAAAGTAATATTGTATTCCGGTTAATTCCGATTCTGTTCTGTTCCGATTCTGTTCTGAAGATCGTTTAGAAATTATATCAAAATTGCTTTTCGCTTTAGAACACTTGTATGTGGTCGTTTCGCATGGACACATTTTGGTGATATACCGAGTGTTTTCAAAACTTATAACTCGATGTACTGCGATAATATCTGTTCATAACTTTGGTGCAATAATGACAACTATTTTTTCTTTGATTGGTAATACCATTTGAAAGTGTTTAGGTCTCTTAAATCGTATAAAGGCAGGTGATGCGGATCTCTATTCCCGACACTCGTTTGCCCGCATAATAGTTTACTCACGTATTGGCAGCCTCGTTGCCATGACTAACTACATTCCGAAGTGCTGCGAAATACCAACGGCTATCGTTATCGATACGCGTTTCATATCTTATGCATTGTACGATACGAGGCTAATGTTCCCCGCGCTCAAGGAAGGCAGTGGTTTTTTAGAAGGCGTTCACCGCATAACTATTCCATTTTGATTATTTCAGTATATAAAACAATCGTAATACATTTTCAGTATCGAATTATACCTAAATTATAAACAAGACTATAATATATAAAATAAAAAATTATTTAAAAATGAAGCGGTGCGTCACTTTCGACCTGGCGAGCCGCAACTGACTAATCAGTGCTTGAAAGGTTTTACAGCCACTTCCATAATCGACGTAAAGCTTCCTTTAATATTAAAAGTTCTCCTTTAAGTTCTAAAGCGTGTTCCATAATCGAATTTTAAAGGCACTTTTACAAAATAGCATCCTTTTTGGTAAAGTCTCAATTTTGGCCCTTTTGAGGAGAAAATGTCAACTTTATTGTAAACCTAACCTACAAATTATTTTTTACTGTCAGCATAAACTGTCAGTCTGGGTTTTTTGTTATGTATAAAACTGTTTGTGGTCTGGGAAATAGTGGTCGTTTGGGCTTGGTGTGTTTGAAGTACAATGTATCGTTTAATGGACTAATGCTGTTGAGATGAGAAAATATATATAGGCCACGACTGCATTTTTTTCAGCATTTTCGATTTCGCCCCCCAGCCTTGTCCTAAATAAAAAGAAAACTAATCATATTTACAAGAATATTACCTACCCATTTGTTACTTTATTGGTATCTTTATTTTCCATCATTCCATCATTCCAACTTTTCTCTGCAAATATATGACATTCAGTAGTTTAATCTCATCCTCTTTCGAGAAAGTGGCTTTTTCGAGTGTTTTTGAGTTTCTTGTTCTCATCGCTTTCGCTCATTATTTCTTATATATACCAACACTTATTTCTTATATATACCAACACTTATTTAAATTTCTATCACAAAACAACTAACTTCCAAAGTGCTAGGTTATGATTAAATAAAATTGTCAAAATTGTCAACATAATGGTTTTATTTCCGCTTCCATATATAGAAAACCCAATTAGCAGATTAAGTATTAAGAAGTATTTTTCTCATATTGGCAGGACTCCCGCAACTTGTCACTGGAAGACAGAATTTGTAAAGAGATGGCGAATATGAATTTCTGGGTATGCCGTTTGGGCTAGTAAATGTCTTCCCCTCTGTATTCTAACACATGATTAGCAACATATTACGAATATTAAGCTCATTTAAAACAACTAGTATCTACTATTATCTAAAATTATATCTAAAATATGTGTATAATATATATATATATATATATATATATATATATATATATATATATATATATATATATATATATATATATATATATATATATATATATATATATATATATATATATATATATATATATATATATATATATATATATATATATATATATATATATATATATATATATATATATATATATATATATATATATATATATATATATATATATATATATATATATATATATATATATATATATATATATATATATTTCCATACATTGATGGAAATGAATAATGCAATATATTTAAAGCCAAGAAAATAAATATATTTCAAAAATAGGGCTTCAGTGACTTGGAATAAGAAACAGATTCTATTTGCATTTCGATAATAGCTAACTTTTTAACAATTATTTTTGTAAAAAGAAAAGAAAAGTGAGAACTTAGCGTTCGCATACAGCACCTAGAGCTGTGACCTTGAACGCTCCTTCTTATGTAGATGCATCCTACATGATTAGAAAAGACGTACAAGAAAAAACGGACTTTTTGTTGAAGTTTTACTGCAATTAGCATGGAGCAGAGCCGACAAATAGTGGCCAGACGATAGACACGTTAACGCGAACGCGTTTTGTACGCAAAGCAGCAATCTGAGAGCTATCGAGGACACTTCGCGATGCCTAGCCAAGTCCTGCACCTCATTTTGCCTCGCGACTAACTTCACACGTAACTTTCAGGCCCGCAAACACAATAATTATTCATAAATTGAAACTTTTCCTAATGTGAGAGGGATTCCACTTTATGGAACAGAACCGACTTTACAGAGAATTAAAAGTAAAACTTTTTCAAAAAGTTCACTTTTCTAAAAGGGCATTTTTCTTCATATTTATGGAACTGGCTGTTAACTATATCTGATTATGCCAGAACATCGCTTCATGTAAAGTCATGTCGATGCAGGCATCCTGTTAGTACTTATGTTCAAGTAAATAAGATCTAAAATAGATCAAAATATGAATACATTCTCTTACTACAGCGGTGGATCCTCGGTTAATAGGCGCTGCGAGGTCACCACTAGAAAGACTTACAGTAATCTTCGTTCTTCTTAAGCGGGTTCCGAATATAGTCGATATTTTGTTTTCTAGTGTAAACGTTTTCGTAACTACGAATCAGAATGGAACTTGTGTTAATAAAACTGATTACAATGATAATTTTAAAAAATACTAGTTTCATTTTCCAATGAAAATAAAGCGTATTATGATGACCACATTTTCGCACTCAGGCTATAAAACTATGTGAGCAATTCCAATAATTTCCATTTTTGCTGAGTGCCCCCGGAATTGCTTTGAGTTCGCTACCCTTGACCTAGTATACACTTGCAATAAACAGAATTCCCACGCAGTACGCTACCTACGCCCATTAGAAAAGAAAAATGTGGCTCTTAGACAGGAGTTTTCGTCTAAAAGAAAATTGATACATATTACAATTTCATTTCTATCTACTTCTCTTGTTGCCTTAGCTTTATGAGGTAGAAAACAAATTTATCTAATGCACTCTGCCACGTATTCGTTGAAATGCCAAAGTTTTATATTAAATAAGAAACCCAAGCATTTCTATTATATTTAGATACATGTCTCCGAGTAACCTGTAGCTAATTAATTACTAATCTAATCCCGGGGGCATTGCCGTAATTACATTTTAATACACACGTAATCCGAGGAAGTCTGAGGTTTCAATATTGCTTCTACCACGGAGTGACAGGTATCAAAGAGATTATGATACGGAACGATATAAATAAATTGTGGCATTTTCAGTATTATTTATTTTATATACATTAATGCCATGTATCAAGCAACAATATATCATTTTAGGTAATTCACAATTTTTACTATTACTATTCTTTCATTTTATGAAACAGTATTATTAATTTATCAAGGAATGTTATAAAGGTATATTATAATATTCGAGATACGGTTCTTAATAGAAAAAAGTGTCACAATTGTGATATTTAATTTTCCGTTAATCCATTTTTGGTAAAAAAATTATATCTCAAGATCAGCAAGGGATAGGTCTGCCGTGCAATTGAAAAACACAGTAACTCGAGAACTTACATTTTGGGTAGATCAGTTTAAAAATAACAAAAATTGTTTATATTTTCTTCTGGTACAGTGCCGTTCAATTGAAAGTAAACGACTCTTATGAGAAATTTTGGAATTGTGAAGCAGGCTTTTGTAAACAGATCACGTTCAAAATTATTTTAGGTTGAAGTATCTGTCAGTTATAGGGTGACAGCATTTTATATACAGTATTTATTAAGGAAAATCTATATGGTAAGGACGTCTCTTGTAAAAAAATCCATTAAATTAACAAACTAACTGAGAACTTAAGAAAATTACTATGAATTAATATTTGGTCCAAGCACCATTCGCGTTTATAACTTTTTGAATCCTGTTTCTCATAGACAATATTAGTGTCCTGGTGTAATCCTCGCCAATATTTTCCCAGGCATTTTCAATCGCCAACCACAGTTCTTCTACGTTCGCTGGTCGGAAATTTCTGCTATACATGTCTTTTTCCATTTGTGTCCATACGTTTTCTATCGGATTTAAATCCGGCGACTTAGAGGGCCAAGGCAGGGTGTTAATATGGTCTGTATTGAGCCATTCAGTAACAACTCGTGATTTGTGAATACAGGAATTATCCTGAAATATATATTTAATTGAAATATGGGAAAAGGAAAGAGGAAATAAAAATATTTTTCTGCTGGAAAGTGAAGTTCTCGGGATATAAAATGGAAACGGAAGGTAACACAACATATTGCAAAATGCAAGCGTAGCTTTGACCAGTAAGACGCTCTCTGATTCTCCAAGTAACACCTGCTTCTTGGCAACATATCCATGCCCACACGTTGGTATAGAAGCGACCACTACGAGCTGAGGGATTTATATAGCGCTCTTCATATCGGCAATTTCTTGGGCGGTATACACACACAGAGCCATCATAGCAGGATTGAAAAACTTTTTTTTTCGTCTGAAAAAATTGTGTTGTTCCAAAAGTCCTGTGGCACACCGACAAATTGGTTGACAAAGTTTAACCTCTGCTCCTTATGCCGTGGCAACAGAGCAACTTTATTTGCAGCTCTGATACGTAGTCTTGCGGTTTCCACCGAAGCAGGAAAATTTGTCAAGAAGCAGGCAATCACTGCTGTATCAAAAGGATTCTGTCGGAGGTGGTCAAGGACGAGTTCGTCTTCCTCCATAGTACTGAATTTCTGACGGTCCCCTCTATGGACGTACTCAACAGTTCCTTCTACATTCCATTTTTGCTTAATTTTGTAAATGCAACCTTTACTCACATTCAAAGTATCTGCAACTGCTTGCATTGACCATCCATTCTGCAGTAACATCACAGCTCTCATTTTTTGCGGTTCAGTTACGCGCGGAATAATAATAATAATAATAATAATTATAAGGAAAACTTCAAAATATAGAATTATTAGTAAACTGACAAATAAAATTGACAATCAAGTTTTGATTACCTGAAAGCCTGTTTCACATTAATTAAAAAAATCGTTTACTTTCAATTGAACGGTACTGTAACTATGAACATTCGAAATTTGGCTTTTAGATGTAACTTTTTGTCCTTTTTTGAATTTTCTCGTCTTTATTTAGGTAGATTTAATAAAAACTCAAATATTTTAAGTTTTATAGTTACTAGTTTTAGGATAAGCATATTATTTGCCAAAAAGAAACATAGCATACATAGTCTATATGCAATTATAATTTTTAATCTAAACCATACAAAAGTAGATTTAAATATTTTAAAACGGAAAGTTTTTAAAAACATAGGCTAGTAAATTGATGTACAGTGTATTAATGCAGGAAAAATAAAATAGTAACTCCAATAACTAGATTGATTAAATATATATTTTCGTTTATTTTAATCTCAAAACGTTTCTCCAACTCAACGAATCTAACAAAGGTAAAACTAAAATTTAAACAGTTTGTTTTTATAAACATAGGAAAACAAAAATCCATTCTTTTAAATCCATTAGGCACCAGGTCACGTAACAAGATTTACTAACGATCTTGTTTGGAGGAAATTAGTTTTGTTGTAAGTAACTAGACTTACTACCTTTTTAATATAGCACTGCAAAATAGTACGTATACTTGAGATATTCTTGTTTAGGATATAAAAGAAATTGAAAAATAGTACCATGTATTACTACATTTTGTGTTTGCAATTTAAAAATCCCTCAGCAAAATACTAGATTTATGTAGTAACTCTAGACGATACGAAGAGGTTTCTTAGTAAGTCTATTCGCTAATATCTGGATATCTGTAACTTTCCAACGGAACCTCCGAAAAGAATTTTAGCAATACCAGCATATAGATCTCATGTATGCGGTTCGATTAATTGATACAGAACAAAAACATAGTACGCCGACTTGCTATGTTTTTCAAGTGCACAGACAGACTGGTATAGAATATGCCTAATGAAAGTTACTCAGATTCTAAGGTGGAATCCAAAAATGTAATATAATATGGGGTGTTCAATTTAAAATGATAGCATTTGACTATCTTCCAGTCGCACCGGAACTGACAGGAAGTAGAAAATATTTAAAAAATTTAGAACTATGACACCTACTTAACCCTTAAACCAATTTTACATATATAATTGCGTTCCAAATACATTTAAGGTCGTCTATCGCATCCTTGTTTCCACAGTTTACGGTTATTCCAATCACCCTCCTCTATATTTCTTTGTGTCATGGCGTTCCGTGTACCATCTCTCCAAATTCCTCGTGACCTACCTCTCTTTATTCTTTCACGAGGGGTCCATTCTATTAGTCTCTTTGGCCATCTTTTATCTTCCATTCTACATACGTGTCCATACAATCTTAGCCTTTTTGCGTCAATTGTGTCTGTTATACTGATTCCTATATTCATTCTTTCACATATTTCGAACTCTATCCAGTATCCCATTTCCATCGCTCGTAACTTTTTCCTTATTTGTTCCGTAAGTAGCAATACTTTCTACTATTGTCTTATACATTCTAATTTTTGTTTCTGGTCTTATTTGCGTACTCCTTAACGTAGAATTTCCTTGTCTAATCCGATTTTGAATTTCTGTTCCACTCATGCCCTGCTTCGTAATCGTAATACCAAGATATTTGTATGAGTCAATCCTTTTCACCACTACTCGCTCTAGTATTAAATCTCTGCTTACACCTCCGACAACAATATATTGAGTCTTATCATTTATTATTATATTCCTCGTCTAGTTTTCTAAGCATGTAATATTATGTCATCTTCATCGTCTGCTATAATCAATTGGTCGCCAGCGAAGTGTATCGTAAACAGCTTTTCATCTCCAATTTCTATTCCCATATTGCGATACTTGCGTCCAGCGTTCTAATGCTGTATTCAAATATATTTTAAATAGAGTAAGTAGGTGCTATGGTACCTTGCCGCAATCCCTTGGTAACTGGAAAATCATCGGATAATCTTGATCCTATCTTAACACTACTGGAGATATTCGTGTATATTCGGAGATATGCGTCTTCATAACTCTAACATATATGGCACTCACACTACTATATGTCATCGCTTGCCATAATCTATTTAAAGGTACACTATCATACGCCTTCTTGAGGTCTATAAACACTAAATGCGTTTCCAGATTCCTTTCTAGTCTTTTTTCTAGAAGTGGTTTTATACAGAAAATATTATCAATGCAAGATCGTCCTGCCCGAAAACCGTTTTCTTCTTCTACATCCTCGATTTGACATTCAATTAATCCCTTGATCACTTTTCCATATAGTCTTAAGACAAAATTGGTTGCACTTTAACTTCGATAGTTTGATAATATCTTTCTTCCCCCTTTCTTATAGAGATTCGAGATGTATGCTGTCTTCCATTCGGGAGGGAGATTTTCTCCTTTTAAAAAGCAATTAAATGCATATGCGAGAAATCCAAAAAGTAAGTCTGTCCCATTTTGTAGTAGTTCTATGTGGATTCCATTTGGTGCTCATCCATTTTTCATTATTTTAATAGCACTCGTGATTTCATGTTCCTCGTCAAAAGACACATCTGAGAGATCAGTCTCATCGTCAATATCTAAAATAAACTCTGGACGATTTTCGTTCAGCAATTCTTCATGGTATTCCATCCATTGTCTCCATGGTATTCCATCCATAAGTTTATGGGAGATGTTTCTCTTCAAACCAATTTTCAAACAGTAAAAATGTTTTGATCTCCAGATACTTCTAATAGCTATCGAGTTTGAAATGCCCTCTATATCATTTGTTCATATTATTATCTCCTATTTGTCTTCTCGTTGATCTATGAAATGAACCTAAAATATATACCTTTCTCGTAGGATATTACATAACTGCCGACCGGTTCATTTACTGATAACGAATATCCATTTCAATTTTCTTAATGGACTAATTTCAAACGAGATTTACCTTCAAAGAAAATAACTGAAGTAAATGTCAGTGGAATTTATTTTCAACATATATACAATAAATATCAAAGAAAGATTTTCAGAAATTAAACAATAATTCATTATATTCAGGGAAAGAAGGCAATAGATTGTAGAACGGTGAATTTGGAAAATATGTAATATACTTTGTAGAGAATTAAAAAACACACATTATACTTTTTTATTTGTTACAATAGTTACTTATATCACTTTGTTCAGAACAAAAGAAAATGGGTATTGATACATTCTAGTGAAAGTGATGTTGTCTTATGTTATTAATAAGGTGTTAATTAATATAATATTCTCTTTATTCAATGTAACATAGCGATCATATGAAAGTGACAGTGATATGATAATAATGTGTGCATGTGGTCATATATAGTGATGAATATTGAATATATAGTGAGTGTTGCAATGTTGATATACTTAATTGTGTTAAAGTTGTGTTATATGTAATGTGACAATACGTGATTGGTAATAGCGTAAAATATAATATGTGGGTTAGTGATGATTGATATAAATAGGAAGTGTTATAAATGCAGTGAATGTTAGGTACAGTTTTAGTGTGGTGATAGATGTCGTTAGATAGATTCAGAGGGGCCACTTGTGTGTAGCTTGCTACTCCTACGTCTCTACAAACGGCAAAATTCTACAAGATCTGTTTTGATTATCTCTCTTTGGCTGGGTAAGCATTAACTGTTTTAATCTCGGTTTTAATTAACTACAAATCGTCCTGAACTATAAACTTATTTTGAAACTAAATATTACTAATTTATTTTACTTATAATTAATGCAAGTAATACTGTATTAGTGTTATATGAATAATACTAAAAATTATTAGTTTATGAATGTACTTGATAAAGAAAACGTATAGAGTATACATCTCACGCATTTTTAGAACCATCTAATAACAGTATTTTTCTTAAGATAATAAAAAAATCCATCACAAGTACACTTAAAAACAATGTTAATAACTTGGATATTTTAATTAATTTTTTTTTATTCTACCCCCTCTAAAATGATACGCCTATGGAATTTCATTCCCCTCGCCCCTCATGTCCCTGAGCCGTCCATATGCTGGTGATGAATCACTCCACACTATTTCGGAACCAGGGTTATAAGTGTAGTTATTTCTGGACAATACCAACTATAATAATTTAATTATTTAAATTTTTATACACATTTAAAAGACTAATTAATAGTTCGCTATATTGAATTATAATATGCCACCAATCTTACTTCTAATTCGCCTTGTGCCTCATTATCCAATTAAGTAAATAGGAAGTTCAAAAGTTCAACTTTCATTGATAATATTCTTTAATATTATTTGCTCCCAACAAATTCCTAAGAAATGGATAATAATCAACTTTTTTTAACGTTATCTTCACGATGTGAAAATCTGAAAACAATAATTGTTAATTTTCCGCTCCGTATCATCGAGATTACCATGAAAATACTTTAATTAAAAATTTTAATGGAAGATGGAAGATGCGATCTATTAACTTTGAAGTGAGTCTGAATTCCACGGGCCAAGTAAAGTTACATACTCGCAAATTAAAAATTAAGAAGAATTGGTTTGGCAAATTATACTTTCCAATCTTCCACTCACTCCAATTTTAAAGTTACATGTAAATACTTGGAGTAGTTTTTAACCCATGTTATAATACGGTGGAAACAGATTAGATTTATATGTATACCAGTAAGGTATAAAATACAATTTTCCTGGTAACAGTTTCGTGTTTTATTTTTTTGTTTAAATCAGCATACCTACCTAAAATTAAATACGTTCGTTGAATAATACCCTCATTGAGTCATATAGTGATCTTTTGTGAGTATGCGACATTCATTTTAGTCTCCTTTCGGTGAGAGTATTTGGTTAGCGAAATGAATCAAATATATGCCTACACCATTCGACTGCTTTTTGCCACCCGTCTTCAGTTCATAAATTCGTTACTTATTTATAGATATAATATAAAGAGCATATGTAGCCCCTTTTCTGTCAAAAGGACCAAATAATTTGCAACGCTTTCCTTTATAAATATAAATCGTAGCAAAAACAAACACCATTTCAATATATATACTCGTGTAGCCCAATTTTTGGTGGCACAGAAACTTGTTTGATATACCTCTTTATAGAAATATACAGGGAAGTTAGTGGTTTGGTGCTTTGTTTGAAATTCAGTTTCTGATTTTATATATATATATATATATATATATATATATATATATATATATATATATATATATATATATATATATATATATATATATATATATATATATATATATATATATATACTGTATGCCTAATGCTTTTATATATAATATGTTCAAATAGAACAAATATAAATAGTAGACTAGGTTTGTGTATTCTAAGAATTTGAGTTCCGTCAAAAACTAATGTCATAAAACGTCACTGCAAGTGTTATACATTATATATATATATATATATATATATATATATATATATATATATATATATATATATATATATATATATATATATATATATATATATATATATATATACTCAAAGGCACAAAATTCGATCCATCTAAAATTTACCAAAACTTCATTTGAAAATATTTTCCTAACTATAGGTCGATTTACATGTTTTTTTTTAAATTGTAGGTTTGTTCGTGCGGAATACAGATGTGCTACTGAATTGCAGCTCAATTTTAAATTTTGACCATATACAAGGTGTACCAATTACATTGGATTTTTGCATAAAGTCTGCAACACTCTGTGGTAAGTGCAAGCAATAAAAAGATGAACATTTTGGTACAGAACTTTAGCGTAGTCTCTTCTTAACAATTCATTGTTTAATTCATGTCAATATCTCTATTAATAGGGAAGATATGATATATATATATATATATATATATATATATATATATATATATATATATATATATATATATATATATATATATATATATATATATATATATATATATATATATATATATATATAGATAGATATATAAAGAGAAAATATAGTTACACACTGTCATAAGCGATAGTCTAAGTCTAAACACTACAGTTCCTGGACACAATGGTATCCTATTTCACTCCTGCTGTGGAAACATAACATGGGACAAAGAAAATATAATGTGGGATAATAAAAAAAATGGGGAGAGACACTATCACCATCGAACTCATAGGACTCCGATTATTAAATATGAAACAATAATTATTACCTATAATATAATGATCCGCTGTTCTC
>CAXKVY010005661.1:0-21294 GCA_964058915.1 Tetropium fuscum | reverse complement strand
GACACAGGTAAATATGACCTGTCATATTAATTAATTTTTTAGTGAAATAAAGTGTCACCAATCAACTTGCAGCCATGAAGATTATGTGCCTGATGCTCTGTCTTTATGTTTCTATGTGTTTTACGGATTCTATTGGATATATTTTGCCACTATTCTCAATATATATATATATATATATATATATATATATATATATATATATATATATATATATATATATATATATATATATATATATATATATATATACATATATATATATATATATATATATATATATATATATATATATATATATATATATATATATATATATATATTAGCTTTGAAATTCAATGAATGATCAATGAAATAAATCGTATACTGCTCTGAAGATCCTCAAGAAAGGTGAAAGAACTTGTACAACTTCTAAGTGGTTCGTTTTCATATACATAGTGATTCATTTCCGTATGTGTGTCCAGATATAGTACTGGTAAGTGTGTTTTCTTTCTTATTCGTCTAGTTGCTTATTTCTATGTAATGAAATGCTACAAACCCAAGATTACTTTTCACAATATATATATATATATATATATATATATATATATATATATATATATATATATATATATATATATATATATATATATTTTTTGTTTTTGGAGGGTTTATCTTGGGATAGTAGCAATAAAATAAAATATCTTGGGATAGTAGCAATTTGACACAGGTAAATATGACAGGTCATATTTACCTGTGTCAAATATGTCACAAAATAAAATACTCTTTTGTAAAAGGCCCAAGAAAGGGACCGAAACGTCAAGTAACCTAATCAGTCGTTTTATTGCTACTATCCCAAGATAAACCCTCCAAAAAAAATATATAAAGATAGCAAAGAAATTAGAAGATATATATATATATATATATATATATATATATATATATATATATATATATATATATATATATATATATATTGTGAGTAGCTTATTTCAGGCTGGAGGTGGTCACACGCGGTATTAGATAATCAAATTATTGCTTAAATCAACATTCTTTAGTTTATTGTCTTTTAAGTTACATTTTAATTTAGGTACTTTATTAGTTGTAATGGGTTATGGACAAAATTTGAACATAGAGAAAACGATCTATAACTTAATTCGTGTATACTATATATCTAGCTTTAAGTTACCATTTAATTTTTTTAAATATCTCAATTAACAAAATAAATTAGATATAAAAGGTGTTGAATTCTTTTGAGCGGTGTATTTTATTTAAACTGAATCATAACGGAACAAGTAAACCTATGACAGAGAGTTTGTAAATCATATTTATTTTTTTTGTACAAATATAAACTACAGTTGCTCTTTAAAAAATAAATGTTGTTTAAATATATACCAAATACGCATATTGTTGAATTATTTGCGACATTAATATTAAACGGATACGGTATAACGTGAATCTATAAATACTAACTTCAACTTATTAATATTAATATTATTGAGTTACAGAATAAATACGAAATGCAACCGTCTCTGCAGATAGGTATATTCAAAGATAATTGATTCAGTTGGGGGAATAATGTTGAAATAATAACTGTATTTGTCTGTATAATATTACCCGGAATGTTTATTCATAATAATTAAGCAAATAAAAATTCCTCATCATGTTATTTGAAATTTTATTTGAATTTGACAAAATTTATTTCAGAAAAATATGTCTCCATGTCCTATATCATACAATCGTGCAATCATGCTTAATGTCACCTAATAATTGGCCGTTAAAAATAAATTTTATTGGAATTTTTATCCCTATGTTAGGGGAATTTATTTTCGCATTCTAATTGGCTTCGAGTGCTATTTTTAGTCATCACTGGAAAGTTATTTAATAATAATCAACATTATTTTAGTCAATTATATTTAATAGCCGTGCAGGCAATTTTACTTTTCCAGGCATATTATCTCAATTTTATAGATAGAATAAGTGGCACAGACTGTATTGGGCATTTATGCCTGAATTTTCCATCTGAAATATAAATGACCGTAGTTCATGACGAAATACCTAACAGTAAATGGCTTTGAAACTAAATAGCGTCAAACTGTTTCAAGCAAAATAATATAAATGCGAAAGATAATTAGTAAATTGCTTAAATCTCCACGACATTTGTTTGGAAAGGTTTTTGGTAGTGAATTAACTCAAAACCTATTTCCGAAACGTAATCGCGATATTTGTTGGTATACAACATAATAAATATTCGCTGCATAAAAATTAATTTAGCATAATAGGTAGCAGATATTTATAATATAATATATTGCAGTATTTTTGCAAGCCAATATTACAACCGAGTAAATTTTTCATATAGGCACAGGTAACTGCTTTCATATTTACGAGCCAACAAGCCACCGTGATGGTTTATTTTGTGTTATCCATGCCACGGATATATCAACCTTGTGCCACTACGGTCCACTGTCACAAATACTAAACGCATGTTTTATATTTGAAATAGAGCAGGCCAGATAACTCTTTTCCCGAATAAATCTATCTATCTATCTATACATACAGGGTGTCCCGTAATAACGTGAACACAACGGAACACTACAGATTCCTGGATTCAAAATAGATAGAATAAGACCAATTGTGCAGCCACTGGTATCCTAAATCGCTCCGTTTGGTCGCTAGATGGCCTCAAAGTTTGTAAACAAAAACCGCGTGCAGTATAGTACACTTGATAGAAGTGAATACTTCTTTGCCGATTCGTTAAGAGAGTTAGAGAGAGAGAGAGTGAGAGAGAGGGAGAAGAGAGAGAGGTATTGTACATATTGGCTTTATGGTGATTAAAGTGTGACACATGTTCGTGATCCTACATGGTGTAGATTTCTCGAGAATATAGCATCAATCGTTGTTCCTGATTTAGTCGTGGCAATGTTCGGGTCGTTATTCATATCTAAACCGAATATCTCATGAAGAAAGTGAAGTAGTGGCTAGGACGCATCCTCTGTAAAAAGATCTACGTCCATTTGGATCAGATTCGAAAGCCCTATCCAGATATATCCAGCAGCATATGCATAAGTATAAAGTAATATTGTATTCCGGTTAATTCCGATTCTGTTCTGTTCCGATTCTGTTCTGAAGATCGTTTAGAAATTATATCAAAATTGCTTTTCGCTTTAGAACACTTGTATGTGGTCGTTTCGCATGGACACATTTTGGTGATATACCGAGTGTTTTCAAAACTTATAACTCGATGTACTGCGATAATATCTGTTCATAACTTTGGTGCAATAATGACAACTATTTTTTCTTTGATTGGTAATACCATTTGAAAGTGTTTAGGTCTCTTAAATCGTATAAAGGCAGGTGATGCGGATCTCTATTCCCGACACTCGTTTGCCCGCATAATAGTTTACTCACGTATTGGCAGCCTCGTTGCCATGACTAACTACATTCCGAAGTGCTGCGAAATACCAACGGCTATCGTTATCGATACGCGTTTCATATCTTATGCATTGTACGATACGAGGCTAATGTTCCCCGCGCTCAAGGAAGGCAGTGGTTTTTTAGAAGGCGTTCACCGCATAACTATTCCATTTTGATTATTTCAGTATATAAAACAATCGTAATACATTTTCAGTATCGAATTATACCTAAATTATAAACAAGACTATAATATATAAAATAAAAAATTATTTAAAAATGAAGCGGTGCGTCACTTTCGACCTGGCGAGCCGCAACTGACTAATCAGTGCTTGAAAGGTTTTACAGCCACTTCCATAATCGACGTAAAGCTTCCTTTAATATTAAAAGTTCTCCTTTAAGTTCTAAAGCGTGTTCCATAATCGAATTTTAAAGGCACTTTTACAAAATAGCATCCTTTTTGGTAAAGTCTCAATTTTGGCCCTTTTGAGGAGAAAATGTCAACTTTATTGTAAACCTAACCTACAAATTATTTTTTACTGTCAGCATAAACTGTCAGTCTGGGTTTTTTGTTATGTATAAAACTGTTTGTGGTCTGGGAAATAGTGGTCGTTTGGGCTTGGTGTGTTTGAAGTACAATGTATCGTTTAATGGACTAATGCTGTTGAGATGAGAAAATATATATAGGCCACGACTGCATTTTTTTCAGCATTTTCGATTTCGCCCCCCAGCCTTGTCCTAAATAAAAAGAAAACTAATCATATTTACAAGAATATTACCTACCCATTTGTTACTTTATTGGTATCTTTATTTTCCATCATTCCATCATTCCAACTTTTCTCTGCAAATATATGACATTCAGTAGTTTAATCTCATCCTCTTTCGAGAAAGTGGCTTTTTCGAGTGTTTTTGAGTTTCTTGTTCTCATCGCTTTCGCTCATTATTTCTTATATATACCAACACTTATTTCTTATATATACCAACACTTATTTAAATTTCTATCACAAAACAACTAACTTCCAAAGTGCTAGGTTATGATTAAATAAAATTGTCAAAATTGTCAACATAATGGTTTTATTTCCGCTTCCATATATAGAAAACCCAATTAGCAGATTAAGTATTAAGAAGTATTTTTCTCATATTGGCAGGACTCCCGCAACTTGTCACTGGAAGACAGAATTTGTAAAGAGATGGCGAATATGAATTTCTGGGTATGCCGTTTGGGCTAGTAAATGTCTTCCCCTCTGTATTCTAACACATGATTAGCAACATATTACGAATATTAAGCTCATTTAAAACAACTAGTATCTACTATTATCTAAAATTATATCTAAAATATGTGTATAATATATATATATATATATATATATATATATATATATATATATATATATATATATATATATATATATATATATATATATATATATATATATATATATATATATATATATATATATATATATATATATATATATATATATATATATATATATATATATATATATACATATATATATATATATATATATATATATATATATATATATATATATATATATATATATATATATATATATATATATATATTTCCATACATTGATGGAAATGAATAATGCAATATATTTAAAGCCAAGAAAATAAATATATTTCAAAAATAGGGCTTCAGTGACTTGGAATAAGAAACAGATTCTATTTGCATTTCGATAATAGCTAACTTTTTAACAATTATTTTTGTAAAAAGAAAAGAAAAGTGAGAACTTAGCGTTCGCATACAGCACCTAGAGCTGTGACCTTGAACGCTCCTTCTTATGTAGATGCATCCTACATGATTAGAAAAGACGTACAAGAAAAAACGGACTTTTTGTTGAAGTTTTACTGCAATTAGCATGGAGCAGAGCCGACAAATAGTGGCCAGACGATAGACACGTTAACGCGAACGCGTTTTGTACGCAAAGCAGCAATCTGAGAGCTATCGAGGACACTTCGCGATGCCTAGCCAAGTCCTGCACCTCATTTTGCCTCGCGACTAACTTCACACGTAACTTTCAGGCCCGCAAACACAATAATTATTCATAAATTGAAACTTTTCCTAATGTGAGAGGGATTCCACTTTATGGAACAGAACCGACTTTACAGAGAATTAAAAGTAAAACTTTTTCAAAAAGTTCACTTTTCTAAAAGGGCATTTTTCTTCATATTTATGGAACTGGCTGTTAACTATATCTGATTATGCCAGAACATCGCTTCATGTAAAGTCATGTCGATGCAGGCATCCTGTTAGTACTTATGTTCAAGTAAATAAGATCTAAAATAGATCAAAATATGAATACATTCTCTTACTACAGCGGTGGATCCTCGGTTAATAGGCGCTGCGAGGTCACCACTAGAAAGACTTACAGTAATCTTCGTTCTTCTTAAGCGGGTTCCGAATATAGTCGATATTTTGTTTTCTAGTGTAAACGTTTTCGTAACTACGAATCAGAATGGAACTTGTGTTAATAAAACTGATTACAATGATAATTTTAAAAAATACTAGTTTCATTTTCCAATGAAAATAAAGCGTATTATGATGACCACATTTTCGCACTCAGGCTATAAAACTATGTGAGCAATTCCAATAATTTCCATTTTTGCTGAGTGCCCCCGGAATTGCTTTGAGTTCGCTACCCTTGACCTAGTATACACTTGCAATAAACAGAATTCCCACGCAGTACGCTACCTACGCCCATTAGAAAAGAAAAATGTGGCTCTTAGACAGGAGTTTTCGTCTAAAAGAAAATTGATACATATTACAATTTCATTTCTATCTACTTCTCTTGTTGCCTTAGCTTTATGAGGTAGAAAACAAATTTATCTAATGCACTCTGCCACGTATTCGTTGAAATGCCAAAGTTTTATATTAAATAAGAAACCCAAGCATTTCTATTATATTTAGATACATGTCTCCGAGTAACCTGTAGCTAATTAATTACTAATCTAATCCCGGGGGCATTGCCGTAATTACATTTTAATACACACGTAATCCGAGGAAGTCTGAGGTTTCAATATTGCTTCTACCACGGAGTGACAGGTATCAAAGAGATTATGATACGGAACGATATAAATAAATTGTGGCATTTTCAGTATTATTTATTTTATATACATTAATGCCATGTATCAAGCAACAATATATCATTTTAGGTAATTCACAATTTTTACTATTACTATTCTTTCATTTTATGAAACAGTATTATTAATTTATCAAGGAATGTTATAAAGGTATATTATAATATTCGAGATACGGTTCTTAATAGAAAAAAGTGTCACAATTGTGATATTTAATTTTCCGTTAATCCATTTTTGGTAAAAAAATTATATCTCAAGATCAGCAAGGGATAGGTCTGCCGTGCAATTGAAAAACACAGTAACTCGAGAACTTACATTTTGGGTAGATCAGTTTAAAAATAACAAAAATTGTTTATATTTTCTTCTGGTACAGTGCCGTTCAATTGAAAGTAAACGACTCTTATGAGAAATTTTGGAATTGTGAAGCAGGCTTTTGTAAACAGATCACGTTCAAAATTATTTTAGGTTGAAGTATCTGTCAGTTATAGGGTGACAGCATTTTATATACAGTATTTATTAAGGAAAATCTATATGGTAAGGACGTCTCTTGTAAAAAAATCCATTAAATTAACAAACTAACTGAGAACTTAAGAAAATTACTATGAATTAATATTTGGTCCAAGCACCATTCGCGTTTATAACTTTTTGAATCCTGTTTCTCATAGACAATATTAGTGTCCTGGTGTAATCCTCGCCAATATTTTCCCAGGCATTTTCAATCGCCAACCACAGTTCTTCTACGTTCGCTGGTCGGAAATTTCTGCTATACATGTCTTTTTCCATTTGTGTCCATACGTTTTCTATCGGATTTAAATCCGGCGACTTAGAGGGCCAAGGCAGGGTGTTAATATGGTCTGTATTGAGCCATTCAGTAACAACTCGTGATTTGTGAATACAGGAATTATCCTGAAATATATATTTAATTGAAATATGGGAAAAGGAAAGAGGAAATAAAAATATTTTTCTGCTGGAAAGTGAAGTTCTCGGGATATAAAATGGAAACGGAAGGTAACACAACATATTGCAAAATGCAAGCGTAGCTTTGACCAGTAAGACGCTCTCTGATTCTCCAAGTAACACCTGCTTCTTGGCAACATATCCATGCCCACACGTTGGTATAGAAGCGACCACTACGAGCTGAGGGATTTATATAGCGCTCTTCATATCGGCAATTTCTTGGGCGGTATACACACACAGAGCCATCATAGCAGGATTGAAAAACTTTTTTTTTCGTCTGAAAAAATTGTGTTGTTCCAAAAGTCCTGTGGCACACCGACAAATTGGTTGACAAAGTTTAACCTCTGCTCCTTATGCCGTGGCAACAGAGCAACTTTATTTGCAGCTCTGATACGTAGTCTTGCGGTTTCCACCGAAGCAGGAAAATTTGTCAAGAAGCAGGCAATCACTGCTGTATCAAAAGGATTCTGTCGGAGGTGGTCAAGGACGAGTTCGTCTTCCTCCATAGTACTGAATTTCTGACGGTCCCCTCTATGGACGTACTCAACAGTTCCTTCTACATTCCATTTTTGCTTAATTTTGTAAATGCAACCTTTACTCACATTCAAAGTATCTGCAACTGCTTGCATTGACCATCCATTCTGCAGTAACATCACAGCTCTCATTTTTTGCGGTTCAGTTACGCGCGGAATAATAATAATAATAATAATAATTATAAGGAAAACTTCAAAATATAGAATTATTAGTAAACTGACAAATAAAATTGACAATCAAGTTTTGATTACCTGAAAGCCTGTTTCACATTAATTAAAAAAATCGTTTACTTTCAATTGAACGGTACTGTAACTATGAACATTCGAAATTTGGCTTTTAGATGTAACTTTTTGTCCTTTTTTGAATTTTCTCGTCTTTATTTAGGTAGATTTAATAAAAACTCAAATATTTTAAGTTTTATAGTTACTAGTTTTAGGATAAGCATATTATTTGCCAAAAAGAAACATAGCATACATAGTCTATATGCAATTATAATTTTTAATCTAAACCATACAAAAGTAGATTTAAATATTTTAAAACGGAAAGTTTTTAAAAACATAGGCTAGTAAATTGATGTACAGTGTATTAATGCAGGAAAAATAAAATAGTAACTCCAATAACTAGATTGATTAAATATATATTTTCGTTTATTTTAATCTCAAAACGTTTCTCCAACTCAACGAATCTAACAAAGGTAAAACTAAAATTTAAACAGTTTGTTTTTATAAACATAGGAAAACAAAAATCCATTCTTTTAAATCCATTAGGCACCAGGTCACGTAACAAGATTTACTAACGATCTTGTTTGGAGGAAATTAGTTTTGTTGTAAGTAACTAGACTTACTACCTTTTTAATATAGCACTGCAAAATAGTACGTATACTTGAGATATTCTTGTTTAGGATATAAAAGAAATTGAAAAATAGTACCATGTATTACTACATTTTGTGTTTGCAATTTAAAAATCCCTCAGCAAAATACTAGATTTATGTAGTAACTCTAGACGATACGAAGAGGTTTCTTAGTAAGTCTATTCGCTAATATCTGGATATCTGTAACTTTCCAACGGAACCTCCGAAAAGAATTTTAGCAATACCAGCATATAGATCTCATGTATGCGGTTCGATTAATTGATACAGAACAAAAACATAGTACGCCGACTTGCTATGTTTTTCAAGTGCACAGACAGACTGGTATAGAATATGCCTAATGAAAGTTACTCAGATTCTAAGGTGGAATCCAAAAATGTAATATAATATGGGGTGTTCAATTTAAAATGATAGCATTTGACTATCTTCCAGTCGCACCGGAACTGACAGGAAGTAGAAAATATTTAAAAAATTTAGAACTATGACACCTACTTAACCCTTAAACCAATTTTACATATATAATTGCGTTCCAAATACATTTAAGGTCGTCTATCGCATCCTTGTTTCCACAGTTTACGGTTATTCCAATCACCCTCCTCTATATTTCTTTGTGTCATGGCGTTCCGTGTACCATCTCTCCAAATTCCTCGTGACCTACCTCTCTTTATTCTTTCACGAGGGGTCCATTCTATTAGTCTCTTTGGCCATCTTTTATCTTCCATTCTACATACGTGTCCATACAATCTTAGCCTTTTTGCGTCAATTGTGTCTGTTATACTGATTCCTATATTCATTCTTTCACATATTTCGAACTCTATCCAGTATCCCATTTCCATCGCTCGTAACTTTTTCCTTATTTGTTCCGTAAGTAGCAATACTTTCTACTATTGTCTTATACATTCTAATTTTTGTTTCTGGTCTTATTTGCGTACTCCTTAACGTAGAATTTCCTTGTCTAATCCGATTTTGAATTTCTGTTCCACTCATGCCCTGCTTCGTAATCGTAATACCAAGATATTTGTATGAGTCAATCCTTTTCACCACTACTCGCTCTAGTATTAAATCTCTGCTTACACCTCCGACAACAATATATTGAGTCTTATCATTTATTATTATATTCCTCGTCTAGTTTTCTAAGCATGTAATATTATGTCATCTTCATCGTCTGCTATAATCAATTGGTCGCCAGCGAAGTGTATCGTAAACAGCTTTTCATCTCCAATTTCTATTCCCATATTGCGATACTTGCGTCCAGCGTTCTAATGCTGTATTCAAATATATTTTAAATAGAGTAAGTAGGTGCTATGGTACCTTGCCGCAATCCCTTGGTAACTGGAAAATCATCGGATAATCTTGATCCTATCTTAACACTACTGGAGATATTCGTGTATATTCGGAGATATGCGTCTTCATAACTCTAACATATATGGCACTCACACTACTATATGTCATCGCTTGCCATAATCTATTTAAAGGTACACTATCATACGCCTTCTTGAGGTCTATAAACACTAAATGCGTTTCCAGATTCCTTTCTAGTCTTTTTTCTAGAAGTGGTTTTATACAGAAAATATTATCAATGCAAGATCGTCCTGCCCGAAAACCGTTTTCTTCTTCTACATCCTCGATTTGACATTCAATTAATCCCTTGATCACTTTTCCATATAGTCTTAAGACAAAATTGGTTGCACTTTAACTTCGATAGTTTGATAATATCTTTCTTCCCCCTTTCTTATAGAGATTCGAGATGTATGCTGTCTTCCATTCGGGAGGGAGATTTTCTCCTTTTAAAAAGCAATTAAATGCATATGCGAGAAATCCAAAAAGTAAGTCTGTCCCATTTTGTAGTAGTTCTATGTGGATTCCATTTGGTGCTCATCCATTTTTCATTATTTTAATAGCACTCGTGATTTCATGTTCCTCGTCAAAAGACACATCTGAGAGATCAGTCTCATCGTCAATATCTAAAATAAACTCTGGACGATTTTCGTTCAGCAATTCTTCATGGTATTCCATCCATTGTCTCCATGGTATTCCATCCATAAGTTTATGGGAGATGTTTCTCTTCAAACCAATTTTCAAACAGTAAAAATGTTTTGATCTCCAGATACTTCTAATAGCTATCGAGTTTGAAATGCCCTCTATATCATTTGTTCATATTATTATCTCCTATTTGTCTTCTCGTTGATCTATGAAATGAACCTAAAATATATACCTTTCTCGTAGGATATTACATAACTGCCGACCGGTTCATTTACTGATAACGAATATCCATTTCAATTTTCTTAATGGACTAATTTCAAACGAGATTTACCTTCAAAGAAAATAACTGAAGTAAATGTCAGTGGAATTTATTTTCAACATATATACAATAAATATCAAAGAAAGATTTTCAGAAATTAAACAATAATTCATTATATTCAGGGAAAGAAGGCAATAGATTGTAGAACGGTGAATTTGGAAAATATGTAATATACTTTGTAGAGAATTAAAAAACACACATTATACTTTTTTATTTGTTACAATAGTTACTTATATCACTTTGTTCAGAACAAAAGAAAATGGGTATTGATACATTCTAGTGAAAGTGATGTTGTCTTATGTTATTAATAAGGTGTTAATTAATATAATATTCTCTTTATTCAATGTAACATAGCGATCATATGAAAGTGACAGTGATATGATAATAATGTGTGCATGTGGTCATATATAGTGATGAATATTGAATATATAGTGAGTGTTGCAATGTTGATATACTTAATTGTGTTAAAGTTGTGTTATATGTAATGTGACAATACGTGATTGGTAATAGCGTAAAATATAATATGTGGGTTAGTGATGATTGATATAAATAGGAAGTGTTATAAATGCAGTGAATGTTAGGTACAGTTTTAGTGTGGTGATAGATGTCGTTAGATAGATTCAGAGGGGCCACTTGTGTGTAGCTTGCTACTCCTACGTCTCTACAAACGGCAAAATTCTACAAGATCTGTTTTGATTATCTCTCTTTGGCTGGGTAAGCATTAACTGTTTTAATCTCGGTTTTAATTAACTACAAATCGTCCTGAACTATAAACTTATTTTGAAACTAAATATTACTAATTTATTTTACTTATAATTAATGCAAGTAATACTGTATTAGTGTTATATGAATAATACTAAAAATTATTAGTTTATGAATGTACTTGATAAAGAAAACGTATAGAGTATACATCTCACGCATTTTTAGAACCATCTAATAACAGTATTTTTCTTAAGATAATAAAAAAATCCATCACAAGTACACTTAAAAACAATGTTAATAACTTGGATATTTTAATTAATTTTTTTTTATTCTACCCCCTCTAAAATGATACGCCTATGGAATTTCATTCCCCTCGCCCCTCATGTCCCTGAGCCGTCCATATGCTGGTGATGAATCACTCCACACTATTTCGGAACCAGGGTTATAAGTGTAGTTATTTCTGGACAATACCAACTATAATAATTTAATTATTTAAATTTTTATACACATTTAAAAGACTAATTAATAGTTCGCTATATTGAATTATAATATGCCACCAATCTTACTTCTAATTCGCCTTGTGCCTCATTATCCAATTAAGTAAATAGGAAGTTCAAAAGTTCAACTTTCATTGATAATATTCTTTAATATTATTTGCTCCCAACAAATTCCTAAGAAATGGATAATAATCAACTTTTTTTAACGTTATCTTCACGATGTGAAAATCTGAAAACAATAATTGTTAATTTTCCGCTCCGTATCATCGAGATTACCATGAAAATACTTTAATTAAAAATTTTAATGGAAGATGGAAGATGCGATCTATTAACTTTGAAGTGAGTCTGAATTCCACGGGCCAAGTAAAGTTACATACTCGCAAATTAAAAATTAAGAAGAATTGGTTTGGCAAATTATACTTTCCAATCTTCCACTCACTCCAATTTTAAAGTTACATGTAAATACTTGGAGTAGTTTTTAACCCATGTTATAATACGGTGGAAACAGATTAGATTTATATGTATACCAGTAAGGTATAAAATACAATTTTCCTGGTAACAGTTTCGTGTTTTATTTTTTTGTTTAAATCAGCATACCTACCTAAAATTAAATACGTTCGTTGAATAATACCCTCATTGAGTCATATAGTGATCTTTTGTGAGTATGCGACATTCATTTTAGTCTCCTTTCGGTGAGAGTATTTGGTTAGCGAAATGAATCAAATATATGCCTACACCATTCGACTGCTTTTTGCCACCCGTCTTCAGTTCATAAATTCGTTACTTATTTATAGATATAATATAAAGAGCATATGTAGCCCCTTTTCTGTCAAAAGGACCAAATAATTTGCAACGCTTTCCTTTATAAATATAAATCGTAGCAAAAACAAACACCATTTCAATATATATACTCGTGTAGCCCAATTTTTGGTGGCACAGAAACTTGTTTGATATACCTCTTTATAGAAATATACAGGGAAGTTAGTGGTTTGGTGCTTTGTTTGAAATTCAGTTTCTGATTTTATATATATATATATATATATATATATATATATATATATATATATATATATATATATATATATATATATATATATATATATATATATATATATATATATATATATACTGTATGCCTAATGCTTTTATATATAATATGTTCAAATAGAACAAATATAAATAGTAGACTAGGTTTGTGTATTCTAAGAATTTGAGTTCCGTCAAAAACTAATGTCATAAAACGTCACTGCAAGTGTTATACATTATATATATATATATATATATATATATATATATATATATATATATATATATATATATATATATATATATATATATATATATATATATATATATATACTCAAAGGCACAAAATTCGATCCATCTAAAATTTACCAAAACTTCATTTGAAAATATTTTCCTAACTATAGGTCGATTTACATGTTTTTTTTTAAATTGTAGGTTTGTTCGTGCGGAATACAGATGTGCTACTGAATTGCAGCTCAATTTTAAATTTTGACCATATACAAGGTGTACCAATTACATTGGATTTTTGCATAAAGTCTGCAACACTCTGTGGTAAGTGCAAGCAATAAAAAGATGAACATTTTGGTACAGAACTTTAGCGTAGTCTCTTCTTAACAATTCATTGTTTAATTCATGTCAATATCTCTATTAATAGGGAAGATATGATATATATATATATATATATATATATATATATATATATATATATATATATATATATATATATATATATATATATATATATATATATATATATATATATATATATATATATATAGATAGATATATAAAGAGAAAATATAGTTACACACTGTCATAAGCGATAGTCTAAGTCTAAACACTACAGTTCCTGGACACAATGGTATCCTATTTCACTCCTGCTGTGGAAACATAACATGGGACAAAGAAAATATAATGTGGGATAATAAAAAAAATGGGGAGAGACACTATCACCATCGAACTCATAGGACTCCGATTATTAAATATGAAACAATAATTATTACCTATAATATAATGATCCGCTGTTCTCTTCGAACGTACAGGCGGCATCGCGTCCCTTGCTGGAAATTCGTTTCGTAGCAGGCCCAATGGCTGTTTCAAGTTCACCTGAAATTAAGGAAACGTGATCGTTGATTTAGTAGGAAATCTTCGTACATCATTCTCGTATATTACAACGATCATGTTGCAACATAATGAGGTGCCGTTCTTTGGGTGCAATTAAGTACAACGGAAATTAATGAAAATGCCATCTTAATGCAACTGAACTTCTTAAATGAGTTAAACAAATTCATATTCATGCTTTACTACGAGTAATCAAATTCTCATACCTATACATTAATATAGTCTTATTGTAAAATGGGTAATCTTAAAAATTTTACAATTTTTATTATGTCAGATAAATTGATGTTTTCAATTCAATTAAAACATTTATAATATATTCAATTTAATAAATTGTAGATTTTAGACAGAAACAACATATTCATATACGATTATGAAACTCAAACGCTCAACTCTTATATGCGTAGTTAAGATAAAATGCGTTGACGACACCTTCGTCATCTCGCCACATCTTAGAGACTCTTTGACACATGGAGGTAACACTCGGAGTAGTTTCCACAAACACCAAAACACTTTCACTTCGCTCGACGCGCGTTTCGCAGTTTTAATCGTCTCCGGATGATGCCAACTTGGTTGGCGAAACGCGCGTCAAGCGAAGTGAAAGTGTTTTGGTGTTTGTGGAAACTACTCCGACTGTTACAGTTACATCAAAGGTTCCACCCCTATCCAGTAGTTACATGGAGGTAGAAAAATTTGTACGAGATACCACGGTATTTGGGAGATATCTCACTCGTACGGTTCTCAAACTTATATTGGTCAAACCATCCGTAATATAACAATATAATTTTAATATTGTGGTTATAAAATATATCATAACATAAGAATAATGTATATGAATACCAGCTTGTTTTCATTAAATTAAATCCTACTTCTTCACTAGTTCAATACCAACTACTAACATAGCTCCCATCCATCATTCAAATATACTAAAAATTCCTGAAGCAATTGAGATCGAAAGGAACCCCATTCGTATGTACAAGAAGAGGGGCAGTTTTCGACTTCCCATTGAATGGTTTTTGTTCTATAACTATTTTGGTTTCTATGATTCGTTTTTGAATTCCAGAGATTATTTTGTTTATGAGGGTACTATTTAACTTAAGTACTTTTACTTTAAGTAAAGTCTTGCGTGGAGTAAGGAAACGTGCGTTTAACAAAAAATTAATTACAAAAACGCTTAGGCAATCCAGAGGATAAAATTGATACAAATGAAAGGTCGGGATTTACAAAATTAGTTGTAATGATTGTAATCAAAAATATATTGGGCAGACGAGACGTACAAGTAATGCAAGGTTTAAAGACCATATGGCTCACCTAAAATATGGAATAACAGACAAGTCTAGTGTTGCCCAACATTCTTTTGAGAACAATCATGAAATAGATATTGGTAACTTAAGATTACCTAATTGGAAATATTACCAATACTAAGCAGTTGCATGGATTTGATAGCATAGAAATTAGAAAATGTAAAAATAGTATGAATAGTGACAACGGACCTGTCTCGCATAATCCGCTCTACGCGTTACTGGACTGCAGCCAAAATTTTCGTCGCGGTTCATTGAAACATGAAAACAATTTACGTATATATATAGGGTGGTTTTTTAGTTTCCAATTAATTTTAATCTTCTCCGGATGATGTCAACTTGGTTAACGAAACGCGCGTCGTTTTTTTTAGTGTTTGTGGAAACTCTGTCGTCGTCGTCATTGTCGTTATCGTCAGTGCTATCATCTCATGAGGGTCCCGCCCTCAATTTATCTAGTTTATCTTTAGTTCTACCAATTTGGCTAACAGTCACTCTCTTTCTCATTTAATTTACGCTAGACTATTAAAAATCCAACGCCCAATTTTGAGGCCATGACGTAAGAACACCGAGAAGTCGCAGAAGTGACTTGATGAAACATGTTCCTTCTTTAAATACGCCCCTTCTATTTTGAGATTAGTTTATGTAGTATAGATCTCTTTATTCTTCAAGTATATGTTCGCAGTTGCCACAATATCATGTAGTTCAGCGTATGACTTCATACTTAACATTAATACATAACGTAATAATAAATGTAGCATAGTTCATTTTATCGTTATTTCTATAGTTATTACTATACGTAATTAGGCTATACGCAGCTATCCTACTATACGTAGCTATATAAGTAGACTAAGTACCTCGTCTGAAATGTCTGGTTTAATCTCGGCCTGTATTTTGAAATTGTTGTGTTATTAGAGAATACGTTCCAATGTTTTACAATTATGGCATTTGCATTACTTAAATGACTTATTTCCATGTAACAAAGTAATGTTCTCTACTTTGTAATAAAAACCAAATACCGAATGAAAATTTAAGCTATATATATAATATAATTAATAAAAATCGAATTACATTAATTTACGAGAGCTATATCTTTCCAATTATTATCTTCCAGCTTTGCAATATTAAATGTTTTAATTCGGATTGAATATGTAGCACATTCAGACTGATATCGACTGATTAAGAGACAATTAATTGAATATCACTTTTCAAGGCGACCCGAAAGAACAAATCGCAACCTCTTACGAAATATACGTATCTGCCTTTTTTTATAAAACGGTAATTCTTAAATAATATCATATTATGAGATTATAATTAGTATACTAAAACATTAGATATTAAAACATTAAGCAATTTGTTACATAACGGTATTAACCTATCGTAGGCGCCATTTAAAAATATGGTGAATGCGCTGGTAATGAATACGTAAGGAGCGCTGAATGGACCTTGCGCATTCACCATATTTCAAAATGTTCATGACATGATTAAATGTATTTGTTATCTTACAATGCAATTGGCAAAATACAATTCTCCTCGACTTCCAAAAATACCTAAAGGGTGCCAATAGCAGCTAATAAATCTAAATCATTTCAGGTAGACTGTAAGGTATGGAAAATTTTTATATGAAAAACTTCAGATGGGTCAGAATTAAAAATGTGAAGTTATGCCAAATTATTAAGTTATTACAAATGGAAACACTATATAATCTCTAATTGATTTACTTAGTTTTATTACGGAATTAATGTAAACAGTTTTCTTATTTTCAGAATAAATCTGAAACCTTTTTTGATTCCGAATGGCATGAAGATTAATCGAATTTACAGCAACTGATATTCTCTCTTTTAATACATTTACGCCGGTTGTTAAATTATTGGCGTAAATAATTTGCTTCAGGTGATCCCATAAAAAAAATCCCAAATCGTCCAATCTGGCGATCGGGATCCAATCTATTTTTCTGGAAAAGTGTTATCCAGCCATTGTCTTAGAGTTCGTGTGCTATGAGCTGGACAGCATTTCTTGCAAATTCAGCTGGTCCCCTGGAAAGGTATTTACGTATTGTTAAAGAAATCTCTGGCAGATCTTAATATCTATGCTGATTTAATTTTCCATCAATGAAGTATGATCCAGTTATATCACTGTAGGGTCTTGCACACCACACAATAACACTAGAATATTGACTTTTGGTAACAATTCTAAAATTTGGATTTGTAGAGCTCCAGAATCGACAATTTTAGTATTGTTTCATAAAAAAATATATTTCTGTGACTATTTCCCTCGTCGTAATTTCCACCAATTACAAATGCGCAATTTTGAATTACAAATGGTTTCTAGATGGAAAAGCTGTATGACACCACTTGTCAGCAGTTTTTTCAAGTTTACCACGGCAAAACTTAACAGCTATAAATTTTGTAATATTGTTTTTACACAGTGCTGTTAGCTTATGTAGTGAAAATGAGTCGCTTTGGAAGTGATTCTATGACTAATATTGATCTGGCGATTGAGAAAACTGTACCGTACAATACCGTGAAAACCCATACGTCAATACGGAAACAGTTTACGGAATTCTGCAAGGCAAAGAAATACGAGCTTTTGGAAACTACAAGTTTAGAGAAACTAAACCTAATCCTGAAAGATTGAGCGTGGAATATGAAGAGAGAATGCGGTGAAAATTACAAAGAACTAGTTGTGAAGACAATGTGGAACACCGTTGCAAAAAAATGCAAGAGATGTATTTTATGAAGCGGAAAATAATTTTTGATTAATTTATTTAAATACACTGACGGACATAAAAAGTGGCGCACCTAAATTTTGTCTCAAATTTGATGTTCAATAACTTTTAAACCAGCCTATCGATTTTGATATTTTTTTCTTGAAAGGGCGATTCTTGCGGATGACTATTTAGGCTTTTGGCTTTTCATAAAAAATGTGCTTTTTAATATTTACCTTTAAAAACCGATTATGAATTTGACACGAAATTTGATTGTCGCTGTGGAGTAAAATTTTATTTGTATTGAATTCTTAGTCACCTAGTTGGTCACGGTGTTTACCATTTTTTTTTAATATTCTCTTTTTTGAATCACCTCTCTAGCCCCTTCAGCAACGAAGATGCGACATTTTAGATGAAACGGTGTTATTAAGTTTGATATTTAACAAGGAAGCTATGGTAACGGTTAACACTGAAACGTCAAAAGATTCACTTGAAATTCTCGTGAAAAAAAATAATTCTGTTAACGTTCTAAAAGAAAATGCCAGTGCAAATTAGTCCAATTCAAGTAGCTAGAGTTGTGGCTTTGGTAGAAGATGGAAGGAGTCAAAGATATGCTGCTCGTATTGTTGGTCTACCAGAAACAACTGTTCGAAGAGCGATCCAGCGCTACCGAGGAACGGGCCAATACAGCAGACGTCCAGGTTCGGGTAGTTCCAGGATTATGCAAAATATTGACGATCGATTTATTGGTCTGCAAATATCGAGGAATCCCTATCAAAAATCTGTGATCACAAACCGAAATTTAAGAAACGCACGAGGAACAGTTGTGTCAGATCGAACACTTTGTTCGAGATCTGAGCCTCGGTTTTATCGTAAGAAGACCTGCTATTGGAATGCGATTACTTCGACGACATCGAGTAGCTCGTTTGGATTTTGCTCGAATTTATCTTGTTTGGAATGAGTTGCAATGGTCACAAGTTTTATTCACTGACGAATCAAGATTCATGTTGAGATCAGTAGACGGGCGTCGGATGGTTTGGAGAAGGCGTGGGGAAAGATACGAGGATGGTATGTTCAGTGAAAGCGAGAGTTTTAGCGGTGGTTCACTAATGGTATGGGGTGGAATTACCAGCGATGCCCGTACAGAATTATTTGTGTTTCCACCACGGCAATCTCTAAATGCAGTTAGATACATAGAGATCTTCAATGAACATGTTGTCCCATTTGCACCTTACGTTGGCGAAGAATTCCTCTTAATGTAAGATAATGCACGACCGCATATAGCAGTGATGATAACACAATTTTTTACGTACGTATAACACAATTAATCGTATGCCGTGGCCCGCTAAAACCCCTGATATGAATCCTACATTCAACGTTATCAATGATATCCAATGATTTCAAATAATACCCCTACTGTGTACCAAAATTGCAATTTATATTTTAATTGTACCATAAATAATTAAGTTTGTAGTATTTCGTACATGTTTTTCAGTTTTCAAATTAATACCTACATATTTATTATGTATGCATGTATAATAGATAGTATGTTTTGTAAGCCATGTGTATGCAGAATCTGTTACTCATGAAATAGTCTTGTCAAATGCTATTCGGGCATCTAATTTTTCCTGTAAACAAAATCGAAAAAACACGTTGCTAAGTAATAAGTAATTTTGTTGTCACCAGCACTCATGCTTCTTGTTAAAATATTACCTAGCAATATGTTTTTTCGATTTTTTTTCGTAAAAATTAGATGCCCATATGATATTACTTACGAAAAAAAAACGTTTTACCGTAAATTTTAACCACGTTAACATACAAAAATTAGAACGTTTTATCATCGTACTCAACATTTTGTATAAATCTGGGTTTGCATGGAAAAATTTTGTATTTGCTACTTTTAAAAATTAATGCTTTAACGTGTATCACTATCTCACTTTTTCAAAGATAATTTTGGATTCCCTATTTGAGAAATCTATCTATCCTCTCATGATATTTCTTCCTTCTCCTAACTTGTTTTATAACACTTCCAGGTTTTAAGATTTTTTTCACTATTCTCTATATCGTTACAAATCGTTAAAATGGTGTTCCAAAACTTTTCATAAAATTCTGCGATGACATATATTTCATGTTGGATATGCCAGTACCATAGCATTGGATTATTTATTTTTTCTTGTATAGATATATAACATTTTGTAACGTAAATAAATTCCGTTCCGTTTTATGGCTAATGTTTGAATTCCTATTTCAAATATTTGATATAAAACCGCGCGAACATGAAGAAATTTACCGCGACTCACCATCTATCGTTATCCCTACCTTTCCGTCCCGCTAAATGTCGCGTGCTCGGCAAGCACATTTATACGCGATATCCGCAAAAATCATTATTTTTTTCTGCCGACCTACTCGCTTGAGCCTGTTGACCGTGGCTTAAGTTCGCGAAGATATATCTTCGGTGTTTTAGTGTGGTAATTAAGAATCAAAGATACTGTTTTACCGATTGGTAGCATACCTTCAGTTTATTTAGAAGATATTACTTCGACGGCGTAGGTAGGCCATAGGTATTTGTTTATCTTTTGCATCGGCAAAAAGCAGCATTTATTTCAATTTTTTATATAATCGTGTAATGAAAATTTGCATATCACATTCCTGTCTTGATAATATTATTTTTTTACTTTGATAAAGTCTAATCTCAGCAATTTAAGAATCACTGTGAACCATCAACTGCTCATAAATATTTTTGTAATATATTGTTTAAAAAAAATTTTATCTTTTATTTCTCTGGGACA
>CAXKVY010005660.1:0-30244 GCA_964058915.1 Tetropium fuscum | reverse complement strand
TTTATTTGCACCTGCCACATATCTTGCCAGCTGTGTATTCATTTATCAATTTGGTTTTGCCGATTTCACCAAAATCGGATGGTGCCTGGGCTGGTTTACTTATGCGCAGAGAAGAATTAAATTGTCCGGAGTTTACTTTAAATACGAATTCCGAACTCACGACCGCTTCCGTAAAGACGAGCAGCCGGCCTCTGTGACATTGCCTGCAACACCTATTTAGTGTCACAGTACGTACCCAGTTGTAGTTTAGATTCTGCTAGATCTGGCAATACATGGAACCCATCGCGCAGGTTATTTATGGCTACAGCTCATACAGTTTATATGCCTAATCTGTTGGTAATGGATTGGGTAATGATTTATAGGTTCTCAAGTCCGCGCTCAGAACAGAAATATACACGTTTCCTTTATTATCACAATATCCGCGATTCGGCGAGTTAGTTCCGCGAGACTCTCGCACGAGACTCGATACGTATCGCACGAGACTTGAGACGAGACTAAAAATAGTCTCGTCTTGTCTTGCTCGAGTATAGTCTCGTTTTCGAGACGAGACCGTGCGAGACTCTCGAAAATGAGAATCTCGTGGGCATCACTACTAAATCCGAATTGGTGTAGTGATAGTGAAAGTGCCTAGAATTGTAAGCATAATATGTCTATCACATGAACCAAGTAATTAGTGTTATGTGGAGTGTGTCACTGGATACTCATCCACTGAACAGCTAAGTCTAGTTATTAAGAAAAAATTGTTAGATGGATGCTCAACGTCCATGGGGCGTTTTTCTAAAAAAAAAATTACAATTATTTATTTGGAAACATTTTGTTGCCAATATATTATATACCCCTGTATAATGAAGTTTTAAAATGCTATCAACCTTAATTCCGGTGATAATTAAGTTGGAAATGTTCTGCGACCCAGCAAGGTCCACCTCGGGGTTATTTATACCGCTGACCTCACCTGACAAACACAATCCCTGCTAAATCAATCCTAATCTCAGGAACTTCACATGCTATTTAAATTCCCCTCTAATTTAAGCGGAACGAGGAAATGCGATTAATCCTTATTTGTGAGCGCTGCCTGTTATCGGGTGAAGTATTCTGCCAGGACACCCATCACATGTTTACTTCTGTTTAGTAGTTGTGCGTCAGCTACAGATTGATACGGCCGCCGTTCCGTTACACAAACAAGAGTTGTTGAGGAATGTATCGAGTGCGGACAGATTTTTGGTCCATTGATTCCGCCAGGGGAAACCGATTGTATACTTCAGGCAGTCGACTGAAAAATAAACTCTTTGGTCACCAAATATAAATCCCGAAGATCGAGGTAAACACGAGCTCTTCCCAGTAGAACTTTACTCGTACGGGGTCTTTGTTACGGTTAGAAGTTGCCCGTAAAGATTAAGTTACGCAAAATAAATTCTAGATGAGTTTTCAATAAATTTTGTCAAAGGTCTGTTTGGCTCGTAAATCTATTTATGTATATACAAAAGCTTGGCTTAGAACATGGTTTCATATGAATTCCTATGAACTATTTCCTACTACCTAAATAATTTAACAGTAAAACTATTAGTTTATTATTTTATGGGATGTATAACCCAACAAGCAAAATATTTTTATAATTTCCTCGCTCTGCGACTCTTCGTATTTTATTATTACTTCCAAAATACTATATCGATTTTATTAGATAGGCAATGAACACTTCTGTTGTTTAAGATGAAGGGTTTTATAAATTTATCGTGGACACGTTTCTATGAGCAACACAATAAAACAAATACAAAAGTTAAGCCTATAAAATAAAATCGTTTTATAATGGTTTTTAGTAAATTTAGGCCATATTATTAAAACTCTTATAAATATATTATAAAATTATTTTATAGTCGCGTTTCATAGCTTTAATGAAACAATAATTATATTAAAGTATCAATGAGAACTATTTCGTTTTTTTAAGTGAAGGGGTTCCTTAGTGATCGATATAAAACAGCTTTATATTATGTTATTTGGGTAGCAATATAAAAACAATAACAAACGTTCTGTAGTTTGGCGAAAGAAAAATAATGAAACACAGTATACTAATATATAATTGTATTAGGAAAATTGCATTAAAGTTACATCAAAACTTGCATTAACCTGCATGTCAGAAGTTACATTCAAAATTGCATAAAATATTTGTATTTCAAAAGTTACATAAAAGTTGACACAAAAGTTATATAAAAGTTGTATATTTCTACAAATAGCATTTTGTGAAAATTTAAACAGTCTTGTAGCTTTCGTAAATTAAAATATAAAATCATAGCATGGAAACGCCTAATCACCAGTTGAGTTCAAAACAGACTAGCTCTTTTAAAATGATTCGTAAAATTCATTTTATGCTCTAGAAAATAATATTGAATATTGTGAATACTAGTTTTCAAAGATTATTTTAATATATGAAACTTATTATTATTATTATTGTTATTATTATTATTGAATTGATTTTGGATGAAAAGAAATTGGTTTGCATTTTAACTTGTACATGTATTTATTTTTAATAGCAAAACTGATTATTGTTATGCCCAAATTTTTTTAAACATTAACTTAAAAGCGTTTACTTAAATTTTACGATATTAATGACCACTTTTCTCGGAGAGAAATGTAAAATGTGTCTACCATATTCAAGTGCCTTTGTGAACTCTTCGTAATGAAGGAAGTATACTCACATAAAACAAAAAACATTTCCTTGGTTACATTGTCTTTTCTAATAATAATAGCTACCTGCCAACCAATCATGTATTGTCATTATTTATGATTTTTATATTTTCACTGCAGTTTATTATTTAAAACATTTCACATATTAAATTTTTAATCTTCGCACCGTTGTATACGTTGTATAACGATCGGGTTTCGCACTCAGTGTACATTTATTTTTAATGAGACATAGTTTAATAAGTTTTTGTCCTTGATAATTCATGGTATGACATGTTGACGCTATTTCTATTATCTTTTTAATTTTCTGGCGATTTTTAATATAGTTATTAGTAAAACAGGGCGCCACCAATCAGCGTGTATCTGGTTAAATCATGTGGTATGATGCTCTGTCTGTATTTGGGTTTAGCATGAAATGGAGTCTTTGTTTGTTGCACACGGCCTGGTTTGTTTACGTTGTAGGTAGGTATATTATCAAGTGTTTGACGGATTTTATTGGATATATATTTTCTCATTTCTCAATATATATATATATATATATATATATATATATATATATATATATATATATATATATATATTGAGTCAATATATATATATATATATATATTGACTAAGCAAGCAATTTCTGTATCACTCCCTCTTTGAATGCTTCAGAACTCTATTGTATATATAATTCAATATTTTCCCGCATATAGTTGGAAAAAGTAGTTGTTTTTCAATAGGTTCAACAAGATTTTATGCATTTTAAAGTTTAACATCTTCTGGATAACTGTATGCCTAATGCTTTTATATATAATATGTTCAAATAGAACAAATATAAATAGTAGACTAGGTTTGTGTAATCTAAGAATGAGTTCCGTCAAAAACTAATGTCATAAAACGTCACTGCAAGTGTTGGTGTATTGGTAATTTAAATTCAAGTATGAATGATCAATGAAATAAATCGTATACTGCTCTGAAGATCCTCAAGAAAGGTGAAAGAACTTGTACAACTTCTAAGTGGTTCGTTTTCATATGCATAGTGATTCATTTCCGTATATGTGTCCAGATATAGTACTGGTAAGTGTGTTTTCTTTCTTATTCGTCTAGTTGCTTATTTCTATGTAATGAAATGCTACAAACCCAAGATTACTTTTCACAAAATAAATATGAATAGCAAAGAATTTCAAAGCTAATATATATATATATATATATATATATATATATATATATATATATATATATATATATATATATATATATATATATATATATATATATATATATATATATATATATATATATATATATATTGTACATGCATATTTTCAGGCGAGCAGGCATCCGGATTTATCAAGTTTTTCCATATTCCATTTAGCGTCGCTGGACCGGACCGCATTTCCATCAAATAATCCGGGTCCGGTGTATCCTTTGAGCCAATCTACGTGATATTGCGGTCAGGGATGCAGGCCTCTATTAAAGAGGGGATCTCGTAGGGAGTTGCAGCGGTCAAGTAATCAGCCACGTCTCGCTGATGGATCGGTTGTCTTCTGTGCCAAAGCAGAAGATCTTTTGAGTCTGCAAGGCGTATTAGCTGAACTGATGACACTATGGAGGATATGTGGCATGGTATTCAATTATGTGCATATGCCAGGAGACGCCGGATTAGTCATCAAGCACAATCTATGGGGAGAGAATCATTACCTATACATCATATTTTAAATTAGATGAAATATATTACCTAATTTACTTACTTATGCTAAGGACTACATGCAAAAAGTCTCGCCATTATATTTTATCAGTGTTTGATATAGTACAATTCAGTGAAGATCAACTGTTATACCTAGCTAAGTATATTTTATATTCTCTTTAATTATTTATTTCCTTTCAATATTTATTTATTTTTATTATTAGTATATACTTTTTTGTTGAGAAGCCACACAGGCTTCTGAAATTATTTTCGTCGCTGGATATTACGTTATATAAAACGAAAACCGGAAATAGAAAAAAGTTCATATTTTGAGGAAAATAACGCCATATCACCCTTAGTTTAATAGTATAATCGAGATTTGTGGCATAGGAATAAATATAGTGGCGTCCGAAATTATTTCATTCCCCTAGACATTCCGTGTAAATATTATGGCGCTAAATAGTGTTTATTAATAGTGCTAAATTTAAATACTTGAAGAATTGAGACAGTTAATAATTAAGAGTATTTATTATTAACTAAAACCGGAAAAGTATATTCCGGTTAGTTTTCAGATTTGTTTTTTCAATAATTATCAAATCTGAGTCTGCATGCCTATGTATTTACGATTGTGCCAAAATATTTCTTTAGAATCATAATGGCTATAAAATTCACTGAAAACGTTATATTGAAAATATTATTGGGTACTATACATATTAAAAAGTACTTATCCTAAGTATATTTCAGAAAAAAATCTACTGGTTGATCAGAGATGTTGATATGGTAAAGTTTCATCGACTAAAGTAGGTATTATTTTAAACTGAAAGCTTCTAAACTAAAATAGTTCAACTATTCGCTACGCTTTTAAATAGAGCTTCGAAAAAGCCTGCAAAAAGACAACAAAATCCGACAAAATCCAATTAATTAGGACCCAGTCGTCGAATCCTACAAATATTTTCACTTAACGTGGATATCGAAAAGTATCTTTCGGCATGCGAATTGTTGACAAACAGCTCAGTGTTTATCAGAGGAAGAAATCTGTTTTAATTAAAAAACGTTGTAATCGAACGGAGGCGGGTTCCAGATCTTTAATAAAGCTGAAATATTAGTGGAGTTGATCTGCAGAGAAATATGGGTCAAAAACAGACAACTCAAATTAAAAAAAAATTCCCAATCTATCAAATGGGTAAATCTATCTCCCATCGATCAATGATTTTAGTGCATATCTCGGCTCCTTTTGACTTGAAAAAAAGTTGAAATAAAAAATGAAGAGTACGACAAAGAATATACCATACATTGTTTTCAACGAACGTGTGCTTATTTCTGGCCGATTCTAGTGCTGATCTAAAGCAATAGTGCTGTTGAAAGTGACATTGAAAATTCGAATGAACAAAGAAAATATCGGAGCAATTTTGCCTGAAGTTACATAGACGGAACTAAATATTTGCGGAAATAAGGCATCAAATTTAAGAGCCATATAGGTAAGGTGCAATGTTGCATATTTTAAGAGCTTTCCTAAAACGAAACGTCACCTTATTTAATCGATATCATAAGCGGGATTGTCGGACGGCGTTTAGCGCCGGCTTCTGTATTTATTAGAGTTTTTATAAGCGATAATTTCTCAAACTTCTGGCAAAAACTTATTACAGTAATTATGTTGGGTCAGCTCGGTGGGCTCCCGTTAACTGCTGTACATTCGTCATCCGGGGGGAACGGGTCAACCGTCCGCAGGACAGATTTAGCTTGGGTCGCGTTATGTGCGTAATAAAAATTTATTTTATTAAATCCTGCTGACGACCGGCTTACGCAAGGGCGATATAGTTGTCTTCGTATTTTTAGTATAATGTACGATAGAGGATTACGCACTTATAAATAACAACAGTTTCTGAAGAAGTAAGTATACACTGCAAGACAAAATTAAAGGATGCATATTTTGAGATAAACCAAATTATAGAGGGTAAATCAATAATTAAATTCAGTTAAATATCAAATTATAAATTAAGATTAAATCAGTGATATCTATTGTATTGACTATAGTACAAGTGCAAGCACGCCGGTAACAGCTATTAGTTCGAGATCAAACCAGTGCTGTGGAAATTAGTGCTAAGTGTTTGTGCACGCAATTAAAAAGGATAAACATAAAACTTTGCTAGTTTATAAGATATATTGTATCAGAGACTCAGTCCCATGGAGTAGAATAAGTTACGTAGGTTTGCCTAGGGTAGTAATAAGTTTCAGAATTTTTTAATTTATTTTCATGATCATATGACAATAAAGGTTGCGGCTACGGCTCGGAGGTCCAGCGGTACTGGAACATACCCTCTAAGGGCGATGTATACCACAATGAGGGAAATGTACCAGCATAGGGAGAAGATATCTTCCAGTCTGGCGTTCAGGAATGCAGACAATGATGGTCTTCTCAGCTTAGTCCTCAGAGGAATTTATTCTCGGTCATCAAAGTATAGAAGAAAAATTACCAGTATCAGGTTTATCTTTACAATACATTTGAAAGAAAAAATATTTATAAATTTCCGCTTGAGCATGATATCAAGAGTCAAATTTATACTAAAGTGGAGTTAATAAGAATACTTAAATTAATAGTTCAAAAAAATGACCTTTAATTAAATATTAAATACAACTAAATAGAAAAATATTCGGCGAAGTGACGAATAGTTACTTTATTATTCAAGTACATATAAATATTATTCAATTAATAAATTATTTATTTAATAAAACATCTTAACTAGAGATGAAAGTGAAATATTAAAAGATATATTTATATTTATTAAAAATATTGATTGATTATTAAAGTAATTTTGATTTTATATTCCCAAAAATTGCAGATATACTTTTATAAAATTACAATAAAAAATTAATAAAGAAAGAAATGTAGTATGCAAATTAAGACTACACGATAAAACGTATAGAAAAGTAAGTAATGATGCTCTTTGCCGATATGTGAAATATAAAGAATATGTGGCCTAAGCCGTAGTAGTAAGTTCTACTAAAAATATGAAAATATGATTCTGTAAATATGATATTAGATAGTGTTGCAAGGCGGAATCTACAAGGTAGTACAAGTTACAATATTAGATTAAATAATAATTTAATTTAATAAAAAATATAAATATATATTTGTGTAATATAATGTGGCATTATTTTGGTGAGCTATGGACATCCATAGCTCACCAAAATAATGCACCTTTGCTAGTGTTAAGACGATGAAACAAATGTAGCAAAAAGCCTATTACAAGGTTGAAACACAGCAGAAAAAATAAGTCGAATAATATGACGTAATTTCCATACGAAAATCTTTATTCTAATTACTACGTTAGAAGTAGAACATACCTATATAACAAACGGCTAAGAGGCTGAATTTTGCCGACGTGCGTTATTTCTGCCCTTTCCCTACTATTTCAGCTTGCGGCGTACCTTACGTGGTTTCAATATCGCATGGCATGGTATGTATGTAACTGCTGCTTTATTTTAAATATTTGAAATATTTTTAAATATTTTAAAAACTTTTATATTCACCAAAATTATACCAAAATGCACAAAGGCCCCTTTATGGTTTTAAATTTTATCGTTGAGTCTAGTTCACTGTCAGAACTTGTGGTATCTGTTGTGGAAGAGTTAGCCATTTTTATTTGAGAACTGACAGTAAGGAAGTAAGCAAACAAATCTTTACTCTATTAAACTTACGTTCTGTTTGCCTCTTGAAATGTTTATAGAAATATTACGTTCCTAAGATAACGATGGAGAGCGTAGTTATCTCAATGTAAAACTTGATGTAAAACTATTTTACTTCGCTTTACTTCACTTCAGTCTTAGTAGTAAAAGAAATATTTGTGTCTGAAAAGGTACCTATTAAAAGCAATCAATCAATTTTTGTAGTTTTGTACAATTATTGTACAATACCTACAGGTATTGTACAATAATCCTTATAATCTAATGTACTCCACAATTAGAAAAGTGTTTTGCGTTTTTATTTCCGCAGCGGATTTTGTAGCTGTGATGTTTGGTTTCTTGGTTGTTGAAGGATGTGTGAAGGACGTACCTTACTCAGTTATACGTCTCTTCTTTGCAAGTTTGCACACATCTTCAATTTTGGTGCTATTTTCAGGGCATGTGTTCATTTTTGTAGGCAGAAACTGACATGTACGTAAACATTTTTTGAATTTGTTTTTTTTTACGGATTTGCCGGGGTTTTGGGCGTGTATCAATGCCGCACTGGCGAAGGAGGTTGTATACACTGTTTCTTCCCCAATAAGGGTCTTTGAAATCCTTTAAGCGCGCTTTTTCTCTTAGCAGGTGACCTAGCTGTGACAGGTGACCTGTGACCTAGCGGTGACAGGTGACCTAGACAACCATCACGCTTGAAGCGTGATGCGTTGGCCCTGAAGCGTGACGGCCCAGTCTCATTAAACAACCACAAAAATAAAAGTGGAGAGCGCGAAAAGAGCAGAGCGCGCGCGGTTTTCACTTCAAAAATACATTTCTGTTGCAATCTTATGAAATGCAATGGCGGACCGAACAAATCTTACTCGAGGGTCGGTTCCGAGGGCAGCTCATGTCTGGTTGAAGGACCCCAGAGGACCAGTTTAGAGCGCATTCTTAGAAGGAATGTGTTCGTTAGACTAAATACCCTTATTTAGAAGTTTTCTACTTCGGCAACAAATATGGCTAACACATAAAATGCACTGCCACAGCAATACATATTTTTGTGAACTGAAGATACATTATGGTAGCTTTAAAGTTATTGCGGTGTTTTTCGACGGCATCCTCGTGCTGCCACTCCACTAAAATCGAAATGTATCGCAGCCGAAGTGGCACGCCGCGCAACGTGCCGGTTGAGTCCTCCAGGACTATAAATCCATCGGTCGTGAACTCTAAGCTCGGGCGGCATACTAGCGTCGTTTGTTTGTTTGGGAAGATCGCCACCCCAGGGACCGCTGAGCTTCTGGATATTGGCTCATATGAACCTATTTGTTTTGAAATCCAGATGAAATGGAGAAACAAACCGTATGGTTTTCAGTGTCGTTTACTTTCACTGGATTACGATTTATACGGGCCTGTAAAGGGATATGTTTCTACCGTTGTATACGTCAAATGGAATTCATTTACACAAGGAATTAATTCGATTTGAGATAACTTTTAGATTGAGGGGCGAGTTTGAAAAGAGAAGTAAAAATCTGCGGTTCAATGTCCTCCCTAATCTTAGTCCCTGTATTAGGTACAATCGGGGTCACAAGAAGGATAGATTTGCTCAGTATTTGAAATAGTTGGACCCTTCTGCAAATAAATACCTACCTACTTACTTAGGTTTGCTATACGTTTTGTTTTCCTCGGGCACTGTCAATACCTTATCAATAGCTTAGAGGCTTCTTAGGCTTCTTTCAGAGAATTATTGAAATTTTTAAAGTATTGTTTATAATTTCATTAATCCGTCATTAAATAAATATTTGCAATTAAAATGTAATGATAATAAAATATAAAGCAATAAATACTTTAAAATGAAAAGAAGTGATGTTTAAATTACGTACATTATTATGGTCAGTCTTTAACTTTTTCTATACCAGGAATACGCCAGGGGGCATATGGCTTGGATACTCGTGATGTTACACAAGGAGCATGGATATCAAAAAGATGTTATATTGTCTGTCAAAAAAATAACTTCCTCATCTAAATTATTTAAATAAAATATGTCGTCCCAAGATATATTTTTTAAGCCTTGAAAAAAAATGTTCATACGTGAAACGTATGCAAAAAAATCTATGTAAGTAATTAACTTAGGTTTGGAACTGATAAGTTAATTTTGCAAAAAATTGCCTGATGATCAAAAATTAGATCTCCAGAGTTTAAAATGAGGTTGGGACAATTGACGAATATAATATCTACATAACGTTAATCTATATATCCATATAACGAATATAATATTATTCGATGAACTATCGTCTGGCAAAGTCCTGCTGTTAAAAATCAGACCACCCTGTACATCAAACGAATTACAACAAATTTTCAAATATTTCACTTCATATATCATATATCTACATATGATAATCATTGTTAAGAGAATAGAATATAGAATAGAATATGCTTTATTGACTTTTTTATATACAAGTTGTACATTTCGGGTCATAACATTGATCAAAAATACAATTTAAAAAATACAATTAAAAAGGTAGGTACATATAAAAAGGAAACTAATTAATTAAAAAAAGACAAAAAATCACCAATAGAATAAAAACACTGTGCAAGTAAAAATTTTTTTGTGAATGAGTGAAATTGTCTCAGACATATGGTTTACATCATCACTTCTAAAATAATTTTTAAAATTATTATATAGATTAGTGGGTAGCTTATTATTTCTTGTTAGGTTTATACGAGAGAAAGGTACTACAAGATTACCCGCTTGCCTCGTATTGTAGTGATGCATGTCAGAGTGCACTATGAATTCAGACTGATTTTTGTGGATGAGCATCAGCGACTCCAACAGATATATACTGGGCACCGGTAAAATCTTGAGTTTTATAAATATGTCCTTGCATGGAGAGCTTCTAGGAGCCGCAGCTATGAGGCGAAGTGTGGCCTTCTGTAAAATAAACGCTCTACGCGCAGCACTAGAATTACCCCACAGGGCAATTCCATTTGCCAAGCGACTGTGAGCTAAAGAGAAGTATACTATTTTCATTATGTTAGTATCAACGAAAGGTCTTTCTTATCTGCCTCATAACCAATATTTGGGACGAGAGTTTACAGCAATGTGAGATACCCAGTTTAAATTAGTATTAAGTTTAACCCCAAGTAAAGACACTGTTTTGGATTGTGACCATTTATCCGAGGTAAAGGTTAGGTTTTGTGTTTTAGAGACATTTAATTTTAATAAATTAGCTGAAAACCAAGTTTTAGCTGCGCTTACTCATACTCAAGTTCACGTCGCCGCGGGTTAACAAGGTGGTATTATCAGCAAATAGTATACACTTGCTATTTGGAATATTAACTTATTGAATCATTTATATATATAAGAAAAATTAGCGGACCCAATACGGATCCTTGAGGCACGCCATTAAAGGTTGGAAGCATACGCGATTCAACATTGTCAACACTGACATACCAGCCAGATATGAGCAACGAAGATTTAATGCACTGTTGCGAATACCATAGTATTCAAGTTTTTGAGCAAGATGTCAATGTTGACGCAATCAAACGCTTTGGTAAGGTCACACAATGTGGCATGCATTGCGGCATAGTATCTCTCTCTACCGTCTATCCCTTTCATCCACGTATGTGAAGATCATTCCTAGTGCTTACTCCTAACTTGTTGGAGAATGAGCAATATCTAAGATGTTCTATAACACTCGCGAACAACCACCTAAAAAAAAATTTATTCTTATGTAAAAATTCTATTCTTATGTAAATCGACCTGGCGGATCTGATTTTTAAGATCGCCAGAAAATCCGGTCAAACACGACAATTTCTGAAAAATCTCAAATTTTATGTAAATTTTTTAATTTTTATTTATCATCCTATATCTCTCTTAGTTTAAGTCGGATTGAAATAAAATATTTAAAACAGCCAATATAAACATTTCTTATCATGAGTGACATGACAGAAGTGCAAAAAAATTACGTGTCACTAGTAATATTTTAAAAAAAGTTGGTGTCGCGAAACTAGTTAAAAATTCAGCAACAAAAACGTATTCTATCGAGAAAACCTTTTTGTTTGATAGAGAGTATAGTAAGCTACAAGGTTGTAGCCAAAGAATCAAAGAAAAAAGAAACTTATTTACTGTGGTGTTTTTTTGAAGTGAAAACTTTACTTTTGTGGGTGTAGAATGAGACTGGGCCGTCACGTGTCACGCGTCAGGCTCGGCTATGTAACGCTCTTTCTGGTAAAGTCTAAGTAAGGTATTTTGAAAAGGTACCTAAGTACTATGAGTAGGTATTTTGGAGCGACATACAGTGGGGCGGCATCTAGCGCAGGTTGCCTGAAGCTTCTGTGCCACGGGCGTACGGTCAACGTGTACTGTGTCAACGTTGGGCGGACAGTTACAGTATATATTTTAAAATGTTACTTTGTTTTAAAACACTGAGAATAAATAATATTTTTTTATTGAACGTAATTTAATATCATACATGTATGTACATATTGTAAATGTGACCGAATTTGCTGTGTATGTATAAAACGTTATTCATCAACATAAGAAATAGTGTGTGTTTAAGATCACAAGATTGACGCTTGCTGCGTCTTATCAATAGCGATAATATTTCGTACTCATGTATGTTCTAGTATTTTTGGAGTGAAAACTGTATTCACGGGTGCGGTGTGTTGCGGGTTGTTACTGCAACGATCGCAGCGTTGCGTTGCTGTATGTGAATAAATTTTTTAATGAGGAAAGGCAATAAATTGGAGTTTTTCGACGCTGTTTTACCGAAAATAACTGATATGTCAACTGAACTGACGTGTCTTTCAGCAGTCAAAAGAAATTATTGAAACCGTATTTGTTATTGATACGATGACTGGTTTAATGATTACAAAATTATTATTATTATAATAATTGCAACACCTTCAATGATTTGTTTTTAAAATATTTTAAATTTGAAACCTAAAAATTCACCTTTTTGTTGTGTCCGTCCGAGATCGAACAATAAGAAAAAGATATTTATAAATTACCATGACACCTTATCGGAAGGTATAAATGTATTATTAGCTGGCATGGCAGAAGAAACCACCAAAACAATTATGTGCTCCAAATTTGATACTAATGTGGCAACGTATTCGAATTTACAGAACACGAGCAAGCTGATACAAGAATGTTTTCTCTTATTATTATTGATCATTTTAATAACATGTATAAACAATTTTGAATCTATGCTACAGATATAGACATTTTTGTATTATCAATGTACTACTCAACTTATTATACTGACATAGAAATATGGATGCAAAATAATAAGAGTATAATGTAGGGGCCAGAAGAGATATTATGAGGGAAAAAGAAATTTGAGGAATTTTATCTATTTTAACTTTGTAAATTTTTCGTCGTTGGTCAAACGCTGCGGAGTTGTTTTCAAGAAACTGATTGTTTGAACCTTTTAATCAAGATGCCGACTCGTGCGGTCGCCCTACAGGGTTAAAATTTTTCAAGGCTCAGACTTGAACGACATTTAAAAATTACTACTCCCTCTTTTACGGGGCAAAACTCCCTACATACTGGACTACAATCTACTTAGTGCTATTACTGCTATTAGTTTTGTATAAAAGCTTAAAAACAGTCAATTTATATAAGCAATTTATATTCCATCAACCGATATAATATACTAGCTCTCCCATGACGGCACCTGGCAATTGGAAATCCCACACGGTGTTATTTAGATATGAAGTCTTGTTCCAAACGGCTCAATCCCGCATCTTTAAGAGATTCTCGTCGCGCTCGAAAAATGCGGTTATAATAGAATTCTCATGCACAAGCACGATCCGCTAATACTACTTAAGGTACAAAAGACACGTATAACTCGGAATTAATTAAGCGAGAAGCAGATATGAAGGGCGCTAATGAAAGTGTAGCACTTAGATGACAGAGCCACCTTGTGAGTTAATAAAGGGAATAAATGCACGCGTTTGTTTTACAGGGCGAGCACGAATAGACGACCCATCGACGCCATAAAAATAATTACAAGAGATAGAAACAGTGCTGAAAGAGAATTTCTTAAATATATAGTAGAAGTGATTTAATAATGCAAAGTCCGCAATAAAACATGAGGGAAACATAAGTGAGTGAGAAACATGAGTGAGAAGTTGTCTAATTTTTCTAGATTTAATTCTGTGGAGTAGTAGATGGAAGTACTTAAATTACATTATATCGCATTACATTGCATTGCGTTACGTTACGTTGCGTTGCGTTGCATTGCATTGCGTTGCGTTGCGTTGCGTTGCATTGCATTGTATTGCACTGCATTGCATTGCAACCTCGTCAATAGTTTTATATCTTTCTAGTCTTAGGGCTTGTTATAATTGGCAATCTCTTACACCATCATTGAAACTTTGTCCTAAAATATGGTTGGTGAAATCTTCCGGAGCTTGGGTCTCCGTTGAAATCTGTTCTTCACTTGGCTTTGGTATACTAGGCTAAGCTATACCTTCGAGAGTACCCACTGTTTATCCTCCGGAATATTCTGAAGAATTTCCAGCGAATTTCCTCAAAGCAGTGGCTTTTTGTCGGTAATTCCATCCGTTGTTGAGTGCCGCTACCTCAGATTGTCGATGTACATAGCCCAGGAGGAGCTAGAAGAGCGTATGTACATAGACCCAAATACTGGTGGTTTCAAGTATCCTTTGCCAGGGGATATTGGACACATTTCCCTTTCTTGTTTTCCGTCAAGCTGGTTTGTTTGCCGGTCTGCATTCATAAATTATTTTTCCTTTTCACTAATTCGTTCATCTAATCCTTCACTGACTGCGTTAACTTGTGTTTGAATTTGGTCTTCTAATCCTTTTCTGACTGTACTAATTTCGACTTCAATTGTTTCTTTAACTGCTTCGATTTCCCGTGTTCATCTCTCCTCATCTTTCTCTCTTTGTTTTTCCAGTATCTTAATTAATCCCCTCATTTGTTCTTTTTGGGCTTCTCTCTCCTCTTTTTCAGTCTTTTGTCTCATTTCATCTTCCTCTCCCTGTCTTTCTTGTTCCTCTTTGTCTGTTTGTCGTCGTCTTTCTTCGTCTTATTTTTCTGTCTTTCGTCTAATTTCATCTTCCTCTAAGTATTTCTTCCCTATTTCTTCGTGTTTCTTCCTCTACTTTTTCTGATTTTCATCTCATTTCATCTTCCTCTCTTCGTCTGATATCCTCCGTACTTTGTTTCTTTATCACCATCATTAATTCCTTAAGATCTGCCATATCTATTTAGTATATCCTCTATTTAGTTATTCCGATTCTGACATCAATTGTTGCACCACTAGACTCGTAAAATAAGTGGTACTGTCCAGAATCCAAATAGACTTTATTAACTTCCAAACTCAACAAGCAAAATTTTTTTGCAATGATAAATCACTATCGGAAACACTTCAACAATCGGAAACAATCGGTTGGCCTTTATCAATTTTCAAGGCTCTAGGAACTTCTGGAAGCTTCTCGATTAATCCATCCCATTCTAGATTATATACAGGCCGTCTCGAAAAGTTCTACAGGGGGTAGTCCACATGTTCTTATACTGCAACTATTATAAATGGGGCCAGGGGGCATATTTTGGTTATTTGACGTCCTAGTACGTTGAGACTTCGCGCTTGGGGGGTTGTATATAAACACCCTGTACATAAATTCCAATATTGTGATTTTTGTACCACTATACAGTACTAATTGAATAACCAAAATTCGTCAAGTCCCATCCCATCAGAGTCGTGTCTGCCTCAGCGCCATATTGCTTCTTTTTCTCGTACAGTCTAGTCGGTCGAAATTATTTGTAAGGGCGGTAAACGTGTATTTTATATACAGGCGTGAATATATACGAAATTCTCAACAATTGAGTGCAGAAAAGACGCTTACCTCACGTGTTAGGTACAAGATTTTCCTACCTCGTTTTTTGGACACAAAAGTAATTGACATAAATATAATTAAAATCAATCAATATTAACCAAATTGACAACATCCATGACAACAATCTGTCAAACTTTGAGAAACAACGAAAATTTGTTTGTTATATTTGTGGGTGTTTGGGTGCTGTAAAGTACTATTTCCCGCACGCTTTATTTTATTGTAATTTTGTTTTTAATTAGACATACTTATATGATAGAATACTTAGAAGTTGAAATGTTAAGTTACGTTGCATTACTATAAATTTATTGTAACACTATTTTTTCAGATTGCGCCTAAGCAGTCTTACTATAGCCAAGTTATTATTATTACTTTTATTATTATTATTATTTATGTATTTACTAAATATTTTCTCTAATGTGATACCGTTATACCAAATCTAATGCCTCTAGATCGATTTGATGTTGTGCTTAAAAATAAAGCTGACTGTGTGTCTGTTTGCTTTTCATCCGACTATCCATTTACGTATTTTATTTCAGTGTTCTGCCGGCTCAAAGAATTGCTTCCTTTTAATAAACCAAACGCAATATTATTTGTTGCAAAAACCACGGAGATAGGGATGATTTCACCGGTTATCGGTTTCTTGCCGATCCTATGTAAAAGACCAATATTGAAAATCTTTCTTGACGACGCCTCCAGCTGTGACACTGCAGGTATAATGTGACGGCACGGATATGAATTCTACATTCGCTTTTTCATCAAACCACTGCAAGCTATCCCTCGCCACACTAGCACATAATGAGAACTCCCAGGTCTAGATTTATTTGTAGGATTTTGTAGATCTTTCCTCTTCTCTGTGATATTGCCTTGATACCAGTCTTTAGGAAGACAATATATGCATATCCCTGATATTAATAGTCACTGAAATCGCATTACAATCTACGGTGAGTTACAATGAAAGTAACTCGAGTTTAAAATTATGATAAGTGAAAAAATAAGGTAATTGTTGGAATGATGACATTTGAGAATGTATGAATAAGGACATATTAAGAAAGTAACAGTATAGTGAAGAAACGTCTGATAAACTTATTAACACTATTTCTTATATATTGAATTTTTCTTTGTTTAATGGGCGCCAGATTTAGAAATTAGTGTTCTATGAACACTAATTTTTATTTTACTAGAAGGATCACTTAAGACATGATCACTCTTTAGTCCTAGAGGGGGTCCAATTAGGTCTATGATAAATTTCTTTGCAAGAATATGTTTTTTTAAATGAAGTTACTTTTTAAAATAGTGTATTTTATGTTATTATAATATTTTATTAAATTTATTAAATTTTGTTGAATTTCAAATTATTATTATTAGTATTATTTTAAAATATTTCCTGAAAAGTTTCAAAAGAACAAGAAAGAAGAAGTTGATTGGATATGACTATGTTTATTGTCATATATGGATTAATAAAATAAATAAAATCTAGAAACCTTATATCTACCTTACGCAAACCTACGTAACTTATATCTACTACATGGGACCAAGTCCTGTGTCACAATGTTTCTTAAAAACTAGCAAAGTTTGAAATTGTTACCTTTGAAAATTATATTAAACCTTTTTATTACCACGCACAAAAACATAACTTTTCTTGATAACACGGGTTGGTACACGAACTAACAAATGCTGCTGGGCTCTGATGGTGGTGTCATCTAGCGGATGTCGCCGTACTACCTCCACTTCTTAGTCGTTAATTACGACGAAAACACTTATTTTTGTAGTTATTTCTGCTTGTGTACCTTTTACACTGGTGTTCTTGCTTATTTAGCACAAATTTAATATTATTATTTTATATTTACTATTAATTTTTAACAAATTTTATAAAACTTAGGAGCGTGGCTGTTGCCTCTTCGAACGCCTTAGCTAAACTCTTCTTGTTGTTTGTTGTTACTACGGATATACGATGACATTTGTACAATATTTCTTTCTTATTATGATGTTATAATCTGGCCAATCAGATTGATGCATAATATTTAATTTACTTAATTTTACGGAAAGCTCTTACAATTTGATTTTCACTTTATATAATTTCAAATTGTAAACACTATCATACAATCAGATTCACTTCCTGTTGCGTAACTTAAATTTATATAACCGTTTAACCGTTTTTCTAAAAATCGAGAACGACCAATATTTGCTGTATATACTTTTCTTTCTCCAAACCCTATTTCTGCTGGCCCATAATGTATTATTTGTCAGATTCAGCCCAGAAACGCCTTATAAAAGCGATTTAATGTTGTTACTTTATTGTAACTTCGTTTTCAGTTATTTAAATCAGAAATAGTTTTGCACATTTCGCGGTCAAGCAAAAGGGATACTTAATCCTGCTTTCTAATTTAACGAAATAGAACGAGAGCCTCTATAAATTTTCAGTAATTGAATTGAAAAAGCCCGTAGGGTTGAACAGCATGTACGTTATCCCAACCTCCCAACCACCTTTTCAGGTCCCAAGATATAGTATACGTGACTCATAAAGAAAACATGCGGTTCCACTAAGCCATCTATTAGTGTTCAAAATCACGTTCTATGGGTAATTCCGTCCATTACTGGCACTACAATGCGAAATGGTGTCCACCAGTGATTGAGCTATAAGAGGAAATTTATTTAAAAATCTTTCTGTAACTCCTTTGAGGGTAATTTCATCGGAACTGATTTAATATGTACAGGGAACATCTAGAAGGGTATCAATAAAATATATCCGTTTGCTTTAAGCTCCAGTTATGTTGATTCTAAAAAAAGGTATATTTAAAATATTAATACTCCAACATTTGCAGTGACGTTTTATGACGTCATAAAACGTCACTGCAAATGTTGGAGTATTAATATTTTAAATTCAAGTATGGATGATCAATGAAATAAATCTTATACTGCTCTGAAGATCCTCAAGAAAGGTGAAAGAACTTGTACAACTTCTAAGTGGTTCGTTTTCGTGTGTATAGTGGTTCATTTCCGTATGTGTGTCCAGATATAGCACTGGTAAGTGTGTTTTCCTTCTTATTCGTCTATTTGCTTATTTCTATGTAATGAAATGCTACCAACCCAAAATTACTTTTCACAATATATATATATATATATATATATATATATATATATATATATATATATATATATATATATATATATATATATATATATATATATATATATATATATATATATATATATATATATATATATATATATATATATATATATATATATATATATATATATATATATATATATATATATATATATATATATATATATATATATATATATATATATATATATATATATATATATATATATATATATATATATATATATATATATATATATATATATATATATATATATATATATATATATATATTCAAACGAAGAGAATCTAGATGTATAGGTAAAATGTTAGGTAAAATGTAGGTCCACGATAGGAATAGGAAATTCTGAGGAGAGCTCGCAGGGACCACGCCATGCATACTAGTTTCGGCCTTCTTGGACGTCATCAGTGCAGTATGCTAGTGAACACTTATTTATTTAATATTTTTCCGAAATTCACTATTTTAAAATGTATACTGCATATATTTATATAGAAAGCTATAATGTTTTATGACTCTTATTGTGCCTTATTAGAACATCAAAACTGTTTAATCTGAAGGTAGAGTTCAAAATAGACTAAAGACTCTAGGTCTGTTTAATTTTTTTAAATTAGCAAATTTATATTATTATGAACATTTTCTTACTGACACTGATGATACTGACAAAGATTGTTGCATATAACTTTATTTGAAATAATTTTATTTTTTTTTGGAAGAAAAGATATTGATTCGCAATTTAATTAGCCGATATTTAGTTCTATTGAAACTGATCAATCAGCATACGATACCTACTATACCTTAATTACTATCAAAACATGGGATATTTTAAATCCTTAAAAGAAATAATATGGCAATATGAATAAATAAAACATTATTTTTACAAAATTCGAGAAAGGTTATAAAAGTGAAAGTTTGTTACTTTTGCTTTATAATGTTAATCCTTTATTAACAAACCCGAAAAAACTCGCGCACTTCACTGGTCACTATGGCGATGATCCCATACCGGTGGTATTTTGCAACTGATGTACTGCAATGGCGTCAAAAGACTGCAATGGCATCTATTTGTATTGACACTAGCTTTGGGTCCACTAATTCAGCGATTTCAGCAACTCGGCTGATGGAAATCTCGTTCTGATGTCTCATACTTACTCTGGCTTGTAGGCCTCTTTATTTCTTATTTAATCCTTACGTGGATACGATCACACACATATATATAGGACTCTCAAGGACACCCTAGATATCTATTTGCTACTAGGATCTTGTTATTATCACGAAAATCCCTTAGTATCTACCATACAATATTCTCTATATATATTGTATGGTATATTCAATATACCATACAATATTATACGTATTTTAACTTTACTATGCAAATATTAACAATGATTATTATTTTTACTATTATTATTTCAATTTATTTTAGCAAAGCTCTACACGAGGCTCCTCATTCCATGGCCAAATACGTACTATCTTGCACTATTATCCATTACTAAGGATGTCCCTTCACAGAAACAAAACAAACTTAGTTTCGTATACTTCTATTCTATTCGTGTACTTCTATTTGTAAGGTTCTTTTTTCAGAATACGTAATCAAGTTTTTATTTTCTTAATTTTCCTCCATTTGTTTTCTTTCATCATTTATTTTTAGGCTCGTAAGGTCCATGCCATGCCACATTTCTAACTTAATTTATTGAGTTTATTTGCGTAGCACCTCACAAATTAACTATACCTTCTTATATGTAAAGTATTTTATTTTATATATAATTTTAATCTTTGAGTTTGTAAAATATAATGTATAATATAATATAATGTATAAAATATAATGTTTGTAAAATGTTTGTAATAAATAAATTTGATAATTTGCTATATAAATAAGTTGCTTAGGACAATATTTGTATGAGAAATTAAATTATGTATACCTCCATTATAACTTGAATTATACTTTATTTATAGTATTAATTAGTTATTTATGTATATAATTAGTTATAATATCACCAATTCATAAATTCCTATATATGGTACATAGAAATTTCTATATTCTGTAACGTTTACTGTCCTAACATATGATTGAGCATTATAGTAAATCGTGCAAAGTTTCATAAATCAATTATTTCATAAATTTCAGTCAACGTCTATAAGGGAAGGGATATTTCCTTTAATCATACGCAACCTGATAACTCATAAAACTCCAATAATGGTATTTTATATGTAATATTTCCTTTAATATTTCACATTTTTACAAGGCTCATAAATATAGAGAGCCACCAGTCGATTAGTAACAAAGATAAATTGATTATTCATGGGGCTCTTGGTGAATATTGCGAAAAAGAGTTTCATAGTTCTGCCTGAAAAGCGCGAATTCCTTTATAAGTAATATGCAATGCTGAAGAATATATTTTTAAGAAAATTGACTGTGAATTAAATTTATGGGGATAATAGAGATAGATAGTTAAACCCCGAGGTAAGGCGGTAAAATCCACTTGACCTACATACATAATTTATGTGCAAATGATACAGAGATAGAAGTTTTACAACTTCTTTATGCTGCAACTTATACCGAACAAACAATATTAACCGAGCTCGCGGAGTGATATTATTTTCCAAATAATCAAAAAATATGTGAGAACGTCCGCTGAAAATATGTATGTAGTAAACACCAAAAACAGGTGAGAAAACATCAATATAAGCGTCTTTATACTCATTAAGGTTCTCATTAAGGCTCATTAAAGTGTTGGAATAACGAAAATTTTCGAAGGAAGCGCAAATAAACCTTAGTCATTTTTGTTTGTAGTGACAGTTGTTTCATTTATAAAGAATTACGATCTTTACACCAACTTTTCTACACTCGTTTCTACACCACCTAAGAGGTAGAGTTCTCGTCGCGTTTTTTTACGAGGTCTCCCCTGTATGCCTGTATTAACATTGATTTCGTCGATATTTTCTAAATTAAAACAACGTTTCCCGTGATAGTTTGTACACATAACCAATCATAAACCAACTTTGAAACATCCGCATCGTTTCCTACAACCAAGTTTAGAACTATATGATATTAATTTTAAAATAGACACAGGAGCTGGTGCTTCATTTGTCGAAATTGGTACCAGCATGTTACTTGGTTTTTCTATCCCAATTGCTCAGGCCGCAAACTGTTTCCTTGTTACATTTGAATTTGGTAGAAAATTCGAGAAGAATGTTGCTGCAAAGATACAAACGTTGGTGGGTCTTATTCCATAAAAACTACTTGATTTGAATGACCTGCTAAATTATTAAGTGAAATAAATCTTTGATAGTTTTAATAGACCTCCCGTTTTTTGGCGATTTATATAATGCAAGGGTACATTTCTCGGCAGCATTTGCAATCTCCTCTTTTGTGGATTCTGGATTGTTATAGTAATTAAGGTATCAAGGGTGTTATAAGGATAATAACGCACGGAGGTCGACGGTAATGTACGTGGACCGAGGGCGCCATCATCCTATAACGCTCGTGGTGCCTTCAGTGTTTAATGGCCTATTAGTCTGTAATTTAATTCGCATTTTTTACATTTACGATTTATCAGTTTAACATATATTATGTTCATAACGATTTGATCTAAAACAGAATAAAAATTAAAATTGTTCGTAAACGCATTGCACAGCACCGCATTTCATTTTTATTGACGGTAATAAATGTTATTTGTTATTTCAATTTAGAATTGATTTATTTCCATGCTGTTATAAGTTTGTAATATCCTAGGGCGTTATAAATAATCATAACGCCCTAGTGCGTTATTTTTCATCTTATTTAAAATGTATCTCAAACTAGGGTGGTTATTTCAAAATAACAGACATATTTAAATAGTAGGACATATTTAAATATTAAAGTAAATATTTTTATAACTTCTTCTAAATCCTTTTTTTTTGCTTTGTTTGCTTTGCCAAGAAATGCTGATGTAGGTAGTCCAGAAGAAACTACTTGGGGCCCGATGAGTTCCGATGAGCCCTACTTGATCGAATGAAAAGTTTTCTATTGTAAGAAAGCCTAATGATCTTTACAGCAAGGAAGGATGGAATTTGTAGTCTAATCATTTTATCAATTAGGATGTTTAAGGTTTATATTATCATAAGCACTACTTATATCTAGATACAAAATAGCTAAATACTCATTTTTTTGATAGAGTTAATTGAATGTCTGTCATTGCGTTGTGTATTTGTGCTTATGCGATGGCACCTATTTCTTTCGAAATACTTTAGCTGGGTACTTGATGTTGTTAAGACTCCTTGTTCGAGACTTTCCGTTGTTACGAATATTTTGTCGACCTATGGGGGGTGCAGGATGTGACGGGAGGCTTTTGCGGTTGTTAGTTTATTGTTTACAAAAATAAGCAGGGGCTAAAAAGCGTGGTTACAATATCCTTATCCTATGTTAGTAATTTATGGGTCTTAAATTCTGGTGTACTTTTATTATATTTTATGTTTTATGTCATCATGCCTCTTTTACAATTTTGTTTTCTTTTTTTGTTTATATTTTATTTATTTTTTTTGGTTATATTTTGTTTTATCTGTTTTTCAATTTTTATTGTTTTCTATTTTCATGCTGTTATATTATATTTCTATTTTCTGTTTTTCTGTTTTTCATTCGTGTATATTTAATTAGTAATTGGGGGTTAGGACGCTACGGTGTATAGACGTAATTGAGTGAGGGGTATTTTGGTGGATATCTGAATCTTGGGATCATGGCTGTGTGGATGGTAGTATTGGAGTGTGTGTTTAGTCTGTGAATGAATGCGGGTATGATGTGTGATTCTAAGTATGTGTCTAAAATTGTATTCCGGTGTTTTGGTGTAGTGTGGTGATTGTGGTGCATGATTGAAGTCGTGTATTTGTGGCCATTCTTAGGGATTTATTTTGTTCTATTTGTAGCTGTTCTTTTTGCTTTTTAGTGATCCACGGATACCAAATAGAAGCCGCATACGTTAGGATAGGCCTAATTTATGCCTTTGTTTATAATGTCGCTCACTTGTTTGGCGAATTTAAACTGTCTGTCAAGGTTTACACCAAGGTATCTTAAATTAGTTATATTTTTGATATTTATCCCGTTGATGCATATTTTTACGTTTTGCGGGTCTCTCTTTCTTGCGTCTTTGCCCCGTTGACAATTAACCCCCATTTCTGGTAGTAGTCTATTATATTGGATGTTTGCTGTTGCATCAGTCTTTGTAATAGTGGTAGACTGGTGGTTTTTGCTAGTGTAGCGGTGTCGTAAGCGTATAATGCAACAGTAGTCCGTGCATCGTTGGGATTGGGTATGTCATGTGTGTATAAATTGAATAGTATGGGTCCTAGTGCCGAGCCTTGTGGTACGCCAGATTGCATTGGGCGGGATTGGGATATGTCCCTTTTGACTGCTATTACGAAATTGCGGTTTGAAATGTATGATTGTATTGTTTTAATAATACGAATCGGATATCCCGCGACGTGTAGTTTGTATAGCAGTAGTTTGTTTGTATATAGGTCTAGGGAGACAACCCCTGTGAATTGACCTCGATTCAGATTGGTGGTGATATATTCACAGATGCGAAACAGCTGCTGGTCGGTTGAGTGGTATGGTAAGAATCCGTATTGGAACTTGCTCATGTCATTATTTGTCAATGCAAATTCCAATACGCGGGATTGGATTAAGTTATCTAAAAGCTTGCCTATGGATGCCCATTAACCTGTTTAATGGGTCTGTAGCAAGCTGGATCTGTGCGTGATTTATTGGGTTTATGTATAGGGACGACCTGGGCTGTTTTCCAGTATGAGGGACAGTGGGTGAGTCTCATACAAGAGTTGAAGAGGTTTACAAGGAACATAATCGCAAGCTGGGGTAAGTTTTTAAGGCCAGAGTTGGGAATACTGTAGATGCCGGGTGCTTTTCTCTTTTTGATAGCTTTTATCAAAGCGTACAATTGTTGTGGTGTAAAAAATATGGGGTTATCATTATTGTTTATTGTTGTATTGTTTAAAATGTTAATATATGCTAGTGTGTTTTGTTTGGTTACATTGTCTATTTTGTTAGGTTTAAATTGCTCTGTGAATATCTGAGAAAAGCACTCGGCCTTCTGCGCATCCGTTTGTATATCTCCACGGGCGGTATTAAGTGTTGGTATTGGGGGTATGGCTTTAGTGAATCGCCTTGGAAGATAATATGGATCGTCAGAGTGGGATTCTATGGCTTACTTTATACTTTCGCTATTGAATTTAGTGATTTCTCTTCTGATTTTATTTGTAAGGCTAGTTATTTGATTGTTGTAAATTGGGTTTTTAGTTCTGTAGTAGGTTCTTCTTATTTGTGATCTTTGTTTAATAATTTCTAGAATATGCTTGGGTAGGGGATGGGATAGCATATGATTTCCCAGTGTTTTCTGGCTTGTCGTCAGTGCAGTCTGTATTGTGTTCGTAATGCATTCTGCTGATGCCTCAATGTCCTCTGTGGTTAGGCATTTAGGGTTTGCTGTGATTTTACTATTTATTTCAAATTTAAATTTATCCCAATCGTAATGGGTTTCCCTGGGAATCCGGAACACTTTTTGCGTTTCATATTTCATGTCTAGTATTGACAGTATAGCGGTGTGGTCGTTTTGTATGTCTGAGATATGTTGCTGTTCAATATTTTCTATAATATTACTTGTTAAGATTATGTCAATTATATTTTTTGATGCTGGTCTGGTGGGCCAGATTGGTGATATGATTTTAATGTTTTTATGTGTTTGTGCGTAATTGAATAGAATTTTCCCGTTGTTATATATGAATGTCTGTCGTTAAGTGTGCAAGGCAGTCAATAGTGCCCCTGCCTCTACGGAAGCCAAATTGGGATGCTGGTAATAAGTTATGTCCCTCTAGCCACCATTCTAGTCTTGATTTGATAATTCTTTCTAACGTTTTAGTAATAAGAGACATTAGTGCCATTGGCCTAAAATATTTTTTGTTTTTTTTAAGGGTACAATAATAGATTCCTTCAATATAGTGCAATCGTCCCCGTAAATAAGAATGTTATTAAATAGCTTGCACACTAGAGTTTTGGCACAGTAAGGTAATCTTTTTAGCAAAGTGTATGTAAATCCATCTATCTCTGGACTGGTGTTTACGTTTCATTTTAATGTTAGCGTCTAATTCCTCTTCTATTATTTTTTACACAAAACATATCATCCTAATAGTTTTCACCCTCTCCAGTACATAAAAGGATCTTTCAACTCTGCAATTTGTCACAGAAATACTTAGATGCATTCTTAAGGCGATGTCGCAATTTGGAAAGGTTCACAGATTTGGCGTCCTTACATATTCTGGAAAGTCGGTGAGAGATTCGAACATTCTCAATGTTTCTTCTTCCAAATAATTTGGATATAGTTTGGTTAGCTCTGAACAATGAATTTTAATTTCACCAGAGCTCAAATGATGCGATATAACAAAGCCGGGTCCGAGTCCGAGTCGTGGATTGGCAATTTCATAAGCCCTTTTGTCTTCAAATTAGCTCGATTTTCTTTATTATTTATGGTGCTTGTTTTTATTTACATCCTAATGAAAACACCTTCGGCTCATTATCCGTACCTTCTACCAGCATTCCGACTTTTCAGACTTGCGGAGATATTTTTTTTAAAAGCAACTTTTCTTATTGAGATATCAGGAACATGTTCTTATAATTACCGTGTCACTATTAGGGGTGAAAATAATGTGAAGCACACCTCTGGGCAGTGGGAACTTTTCAGATATTGAATGCTACCCCAACAAACAACCAACTCTGAAAATATTATTTGGTTATAATTTTTTTCTTCTATGTAGCCATTTTTTCACCAATATCCGTGTACTGCGCAGTCATGTGATTTTTTATGAAGACACGGTAGAAGAATATTCTTATTTATCTATGTGAATAGAGCCCTCCCGCATCCGCCCTACTTTCCTCGCCCGGACAATTTGATTTGCCGTACCTTGTTTAGGAAAATAAGTTAAATTAAATAAATTCCAGGAATCCTAGAAACAGCCTCCGCCTTGGAGAATAGTTGCCTTGTTTATACGTGCCCTGAATGCACACGCTCCGATAACAATGAGTTCCCTAATAAAGTGGCCTTTATAAGTTGTGTGACGGTAATATATGAGCTTGTACAACAGCAGCTGGGTTCAATATTTCCGGCTCTGGTCACTACACTGACCCAATTTCCAGAGACGGGCTCGATGTGCACCCGCTCCCGTCCAGTTTTTTGTTTGCTCTCGCCTGACCCGCATCCAGACATTTAGTGGAGTTTAAGTTTGTGGAAGGGCAAGTCTGAGCGGAGTTCGGAACACGGCTGTATCAGCGGTTAAGATGGGAGTTTGCTTCCGAATCTATAATAGTAAATATCAGCAGAGCTACTCTTGGAAGTTGGGGCCGAACTTTATGGTGGCTATTCGAGTCCAAGATATAAATTAACGACGCAGAGATTTTATGCCGGAATTTTGCTGATTCTGTGTGTTTAGTGGCCTTGTAATAGTGTCATAAAGTGTTTCGGCAACACTCGCCGCATGGCCATAGTAAAAATGTTATTGAATTAAATTGGTTACTTTGTATATAACATTATATGCAGTGTAATTTTAAATGTTTTAAACATGTTTAAAAACTTGCTATGCAGAGTTTTCACTAGGATGCTTCGTTTGAGATGACTTTTTTTTTTGTCACTCCATTGTCGAAATATTACTCTAAATATACAGGGTGGGGCAATAGTGCGTCTGACTTCGACATCTTGAGTTCTATAATAGCTAGAATTTTTTAAAAAAATTGCAAGTAAACTAAAAAAGTAAAAAAAAAGTCTATCAATGGAAATTATTTTCGAATATACAGGACGAGTCCAGAAAAAATTACAGGACCAAGCCTTTTGCCTTTTCTTTAAATGGAATGCCATGTATATCAGTACATTTTTTGAACTCCTTTTCCAGTCTCCTTTCACTCCTATATTATTATTGACTGTCTCCAAACCACTTGGATATAATTAATTTGTTTGGAAAAATAATGCAATCTGCAGATGGATATTAAAAAAATAACTACAGTCTCAATTATGGGTTTTAAGAAAAACTTACCAGTTATGTGAATACCAGTTACGAGACATCTAATTAATGTTGTTGATTTATTTTCATATCCTAAAAATGTACAGATTTTTCAATTAAGAACATTTTAAATTGAATTTTCGCAATTTCTTCAAGTGCACCCTGTATATTTTTCAACGATGTGACGTAGAAAAACGAAATTTTTTGTGTGTACTTTCCTATGGATAATTGCAACCATTTTCGTTCTATAAATAAATGTGTTTATTTTTCAACTAAGAACTTTTTAAATTGAATTTTCTCAATTTTTTCTACATTCTAAAAAATGAAAAACCAACATTTTTATTAAAAAGTACCTCGGAGTTATCTCGGAAACTATTCTACGGTTTTGGCTTACAAGACTTTTTTTCTAGGAAATTCACTACAAAAAAGCTTCTATACAATTTTGCTGCAAAGTAGTAGTTTGGGAGAAAAATCAAAAAAACGATGATTTTTGAGTAAAAATCAACTTTTATCAACTCAAAAATCAACAAAATAAACTTAATTTTTTACTGGCGATAGTTCATATATTGTAAATTAGCTGTAGGTTGTTTTAAAGAGGAAGGATCCCTCTACAAGTTCCGCCCATGGTTAATTACATAACATGAAATGTCGTGATGCTATAGATAATTAAGAAAAATATATTTTTACGAGTTAATTAAATGGGAAAATTTCAAATTCATTTACCGAGTACTAAAAATTAAAATTAAGAGCTGTCCTTTCAAGAGAAGTGTTTTTATATGCTTTGTTGCGTTCACTTTTAGTAGTTAACAATTTGAGTCTCCAAAATTTATTGTAGGTATATTTCACGGATAACATTGATTTTAAGCAGTGACTACGCCTTCCCTTTTGCTTATATTTAGAAATTCAGGTCGGCATATTTGTTTAGTTAGTCGATTACATCAATATTGCCACAGGGTATTTATTAGATACTTTGTCATATATTTGCCATAAATATCTGTGTCGCTTTCTTGTTTTGTGAGTTGAACTACTAGCTAACCTAGGTCAGCAGATCTATGGTTAAATTCCTGGGCGTTAACCTTTTTTGCTTCCTTTCTGAGCGCAACGCGTAAAGTGCACAGTGGTTTTTCATTGTGTTAAAAGTTTAAGTGATTTTCTTGGTTAAATAAAGTAGTATGTACGTTCCGACATAATGGGATAATACAAGGAAATCATTGTACATGTGTTGAGATTTTGGATAAGTCCGCATATACCACGTTAGTGGGATCATATAACTTTTAACGTTGAGGTAACCCATTTTGTTTCTTGAAACCGCGTGTTCATATTTTATTTTGCCTACTCGGTGTTCTCTAGAGCCTGAGTTGCGTTGAACTCCCTGAAGTTTTACCAGATATAGAGTCACTTAACCAAACTTTTTTTACTTGTAACGAGACTAACTTACCGGTCTATGTTACAGGGCTTCATTGTCTTTCGGCAAGTGTAAGTCACACCTTTTTTAGGCCATCTTTTTTACCACTACCTTTGGAACCACCTTCAGGACCAGCTTGATGAAGTCCATCCATCCCTGTGCCGGTGTAGAGTCACAGGAGAAATCCACCTTACTGGAAGACTTGTTGCATATCACAGATAAGCTAGTTTTAAGAATATTTTAAAAGGGGACACCCTGTGTGAAATTGCTACGCTTCGTGTGTACGCTGAAAAATACAAAATTATTATGAGCCCTCAGCAAGCGTTTGAATAAGTGTCTATAGATATTCACCTGGTTACTCTCGCTGGTTAAGCAACATATTTGGGTAGGCATTGCCTCACTATTTGTATGTATATTGATTGCGGAAAGGTCATCGTGCACGTTGACATTTAAACTGTTTTTCTGTGTTAGCTGTTTATGTATACGCTGCGTTTCAAGGTATAATACCATATTTTTCGTAAATTTTTGAATTCTTTGGTTATGCATCACCATCTCTAAATTTACAATTTGTACTTTAAACTTAGTAGTAAGTCTACTGTGTGTATTATTTTTCTTTTCCCCAAGAATTACAGAAAGTGCCAGAAAGTAGATTCGATACCCAGGACTAACTGACTTAGTTGCGCATGGTCAGTGGCGTCCACAGGAATTTTATTTTTATTAAGAGCTGAGCTAGCTTAGGCAAACTTTTATTGCCCATTTAAATCGCTATTGAATGTACTCCGAGGGGTAACAGTTTAGAGT